>JASVER010000050.1:7224741-7265394 GCA_030449065.1 Oceanodroma leucorhoa | reverse complement strand
GATCCGGAGACCTTCCCCTCCCTTTTAGGGTTCTGAATAGTGTCACACAGGGCTCGGCAGGCATGGGCCAGGCCCCAGCACATTGCAGTGATTTGTGTCTCCCTGGAATTGCCAGGGTGACAGCACACTTTTTGCAAATRTTCTACTAATTTTTCAGGATTCTGCAGTTGTTCAGGGGTGAAATTCCAAAACACTGGGGGTGCCCACCRTCCTAGGCATTTGCCCATGCTCTCCCACTCACCCTGCCACTCATAACTATCCCGCCTCGGGGCAGATCTCTGGATGATGTTCTTAAATTTCTTAYTAACCTTGGACAAAACCGAAACAATATTCCCCAGCARTACCAATAGATTTATCTTAACTACCCAGGGATGTTCAAGGTACTGACAAGTGATTTTAATGAAGGAGACGACATCATAGAGGAAGGTAGTGAAAGTGCCATTCTCTATTTCCTCCATAAAAAGCCTCTCAGAGGAACAGGTATAATTGCTAATTGCCTCCTTGAAGTGGTACCTGAAGTACAGTAACGGCTTCAGTATGAATCCCAAATACCCCCCAATGCCAGTGTTTTAATAACAAATCTCCCAGGCAAAACATCACTAATCACTGCAGAGCACAGCAGACTACAAACCCCAACACCAGCCTTTAGCATGTACAGCAAATCCAAGAGCATGGTGCAGATCAAATGAATTAATATTGAGAACTGATGAATCAATATTGTGACCRGCAACTGCTAACAGATATAAATTCCTTAGTACGCTCTAGTTATTCTGTTATTATCTTAACCCTTGTGCCCCACGTTGGGCGCCAAAAAGGACTGTTGTGGTTAAACTGGTGGTTTAGCCCCAGCCGGCAACTAAACACCACGCAGCCGCTCGCTCACTCCCCAGCTCTGGTAGGATGGGGGAGATAATCGGGAGGGCACATGAAGGAAAACCCATGGGTTGAGATAAAAAACAGTTTAATAATTGAAATAAAACAAAGTAGAACAGTGATAATAATGATAGCAACAATAACAGAATATACAAAAAAGGCGATGCACAATGCAACTGCTCACCCCCCACGTGTCCCTTGCGGGTCCCGAACACCAGAGCACCCCCCCACACACATACCCTGGTTTTATACTGAGCATGATGTCACATGGTATAGAATACGCTATTGGCCAGCTGGGTCAACTGCCCCGGCTATGCTCCCCWCCAGCTCCCCTGCACCTGGCAGAGCACGGGACACTGCAAAGTTGTCGGTGCAAGCACCACCCAGCACCAACCAAAGCATCAATGGGCCATCAACGTTCCTTTCATTACCAAACCCAAAACACAGCACCCTCTCCAGCTACTGGAAAGAAAGTTAACTCTGTCTCAGCCGGAACCAGGACATGCATGGATGCTGTGGCTCTGTTTTCCTGAGGTCAAGCCGGCAGTGAGGCTGAGCACATACTCCTCAGGCGTATGCAGAAACACACACAAGCACATAAAGTCAGAATACTCAAGCACACAGCTGACCACGCAGATCAACACACACAGGAAGTACCTCGCCCTATATAACGTGCCTTGAAAAGTTAGCTAATGGCATTATGAAGCCATCAGAATTAGCAAGGCATTTAAAAACTAAGCAAGCAGAACATRAAGACAAACCTCTACAATTTTTTCAGCAATGTTTCAAGCTATGCGATATTCAATCCAGTGCTTTACAAAATTTCACTGAACTTAATGATAAATGTTTAGAAGCCTCCTTTGAGGTTTCTTACTTCATAGCAAAAGACAAAAAGCCACATACCACTGGGGAAACACTTGTTCTTCCTGCCACAGAAAAAATGGCTGAAATAATACACAGAAAGCAATACGGCGGCAAACTAAAATGCATTCCTTTGTCAGCAAACACTGTTGGAAAACACATAGAAAACATTGCTAGATTTGAAGAAACAAGTATCAGTACAAATTACACAATGAGAGGCTTGCTATGCAGCTGGATGAAAGCACAGATGTTTCTAACATGTCTCAGCTTATGGTATTTGCTAGAGTCTGTTTCAATAGTGAAATACATGAAGAACTACTTTCTGTGAGCCACTAAAGGAAAGATCTACCAGAGAAGCTATTTTCTCAACAGTAAATGACTTCTTTAATAAAAATGTTCTATGGAAAAGCTGTGCAAGTGTAACGACCGGTGGAGCGTCTGCTTTGACTGGCATAAGAAAAGGATTGCGTCGTAAGGTTACATAGATAGCACCACACCTGAAATTCATTCACTCTGTTGTTCATAGGCAAGCTATTGCAGCAAAGAAAGGGAAGCCAGACATGCACAAAGTGCTACAGGATGTCATCGATGTGGTTAATTTCAGTAGAATCTTTACAATACTTCGTAATGAGGTGGGGAGTGACCATGAAAACCTTTTGTACCTGTGGTGGGTTAACCTTGGCTGGCTGCCAGGTGCCCACCCAGCCACTCTATACTCCCCCTCCTGAGCAGGACAGAAGGAGAAAATATGATGAAAAAGCTCTTGGGTTGAGACAGGGAGATCACTTAGCAATTACCATCACAGGCAAAACAGACTCGACCTTGGGAAATKAATTTAATTTATTGCCAATCAATAACAGAGTAGGGTAGTGAGAAATAAAGAACAAAACCTAAGGCCTTTTCCCCCCACCCCCTCCTCTTCACTTATGACTCTCCTACCTCCTCCCGCCCTGAGAAGTGCAGGGGAATGGGGAATGGGAATTGCAGTCAGTTCATAGCACTTCATCTCTGTCACTCCTTCCTGCTCACACTGTTCCCTTGCCTCAAGGTGGGGTCCCTCCCACGGATTACAATCCTTCATGAACTGCTCCAGCACGGGTCCTCTCCACAGGTGCAGTCCTCCAGGAACGGACTATTTCAGTGTGGGTCCCCCACGGGCCACAGGTCCTGACAGAAAATGTGCTCTAGTATGGGCTCCTCTCCAAAGGCCGCAGCTCCTGCCAGGARCCTGCTCCAGTGTGGGATCTCCACAGGCTGMAGCTTCCTTCAGGGCACATCCATCTGCTGTAGCGTGGGCTCCCATGGACTGCAGTGTGGATATTTGCTCCAATGTGATCTTCCATGGGCTGCAGGGKAACAACCTACGTCACCATGATCTTCTCCAGGTACCTGGAGCCATCTCTGCTCCGGCACCTGGAGCACATCCTACCCTCCTTCTTCACTGACCTTGGTGTCTGCATAGTTGTTTCTCTCACATTTTCTCACTCCTCTCTCTCACAGTTGCTGTGCAGTGTTTTTCACCCTTTCTTAAACRTGTTATCACAGAGGCACCACCAGCATCGCTGATTGGCTCAGCCTTGGCCCACAGTGGATCCATTTTGGAGGCAACTAGAACTGGCTTTGTGCGACATGGGGGCAGCACCTGGTCCTTTCTCACAGAAGCCACCCATGCAGCCCCTTCCGCTATCAAAACCTGACCACATAAACCCAATACAGTATCACGCAGACATTTGCTAGCTATCTCATGACAATGGGCTTAAAAGAGTTCTTGAATTTAAAGACCAGTTATATATTTTTCTTTTACAAAAAGACAAGTGTTCCGAATTTGCTGACCTTTTCTGTGATGACAAGTGCCTGTCAGTTGTAGGTTCCCTAGCAGTTATTTTSAAAAAAATAAACACAYTTAATGTATCCCTTCAAGGTGAAAGTGTCGTTCTAACAGTGGGTGAGAAAGTAACTGCTTTTCAAAATAAACTTGTGCTGTGGAGATTTTTGTGATTTTCTTGCCAAAAATTATGTAAGTAAGTATGTCACCTACAAAAAAACTCTCATACATGTATACTTACAAAATTTGGAAAAAGAACTTTCTAACCTGTTTAAAAATCTTCCAAAGGAAGAGTTTCAGTGGGTTTTGAACCCATTTGTTAAAGATATAAAAATGCAACACCTCCGATTAGTTTGCAAGAACAACTGATTGACACCAGGGAAAATRGAAATCTACTAGCTGAATTTCAACAAAAACCTTCGCATAAGTGGTAGATGGGATTGGAAAATAAGTATCAYGATTTAGTAAGCACAGCCAACAACATACTTCTTCCATTTGGATTTATGTATCTTTGTGAGATATCTTTTTCAGCTGTGACAGCCATTAAGACCAAGTATCGCAATAAACTGAACATAGAACAAGCCATTTGAATCACTGTATCACAAAGTGTTAAGCCAAGATTTTAAAAAATAATGAAGCATATCCAATCACATTGCTCTCACTAAAAATAGTTATTAATAATATTTTTAGTGAGAAAAAAAAAGTGTTAAAATAAAATTATTTTTAAAATATTGTTTATTTCATCTTTAATCCTTTTTAATTTCTGGTTTTGTGTATGTTTTATAATGTACATAAGTACATGTACATAATATGTACATAATATGTACAGTGGTACATGTATATAATTTATAAGTAAATAAATATACATATATCAGGGGTGCATGCTCGAAATTTTTTTATTCAGAGAAGTGCGTGATCAAAAAAGTTTGATCACTACCCTAGGCAATCCGAGATTACATTAAAGCATTTGTAAATTCAAACCACACAAAGAGACAGCATTGAAAAAAGTATTTCAAAATTTCTCCCTTGACAACTGCCCACATCTTCTACTGTACTACTGACAGCAATTTGTATCACTTCATTTCTAAAAAGTCTTTGTGATTTTTCTTCAGTGTTCTATCCTACATATAAAACACCYTTCCCTAACCTTTTCACTAAACCCAAACCTGTCCACTCACTTAGAAGACCCTTAAAATTTTTCTTCCCATATGTGGAAAGTGTTTCAATTCACTCCTTTTAGCAAGTACAACAGAATTTTAAAAGTATGCACATTCCGTGTGGGAGCAAGACTCTGACTCTATTAACACCTGTGCCATTTCTTCTGTATTAATGCTGTATATTTCCAGATCTTCCTCAGATGAATTTTGKTTTTTTTCAGGAGACTAGAGCAAAATGGACTGGTGAAGTACTTTGGTAAAATAATTTTCATTTTCCCTGTTCCTACCTTCCTACAAATTTATTATTCTAGTTTTGGACACTCAAAACAAGCATGTAATGATAATTATAATGTTTAAAAATCTCCGCACACAGAAGAAAAACATGATAAACCTCTTAGTAACAACCATTTTAATATATCTGATAAAGATACGGAGATGACCTGAGGCACCAGTATAAGGACATCCATTTTGTTTCTTAATGTAGAGGAGGCCATGGTAAGTATAAAACTTACCAAACTCAGAAGTGATAATTGTGCAATTCAGGGAGAGGTTTAGGCATCAGATATAAAATACAAATATAGGCATGTAAAGTGGGACATCAGACACCAGAGTTCAAAACTGTAGTTGTAAAAACCCCAGTTCAGCTGCTGCATAACCCTAGACATGTCTGTATTTCATAGCGTTACGATGTTGTTATGTCTGGTCTCTCACCTCTTCCTCTGCCAATGATAAGGAAAGCACCTAGTTTCGCAGTGATTATTGAACAAAGGAAGAAAAGGAAAGAAAATGCCCAAATATCTCTCAATGGAGTGAAAGAGATGTTGATACTTTCCCATCCAGAATACTGTTCATCTTGAAGTACCTTTTCAAGGTAGAGAGATTCCTATTCTTCTTGGTAATGTCACCTTCAAGTMATTTCTGAAGTTACAATGCCTTTTTGCCATGGGAAATGAGGCAGGGTCCCTATATCTTTCTCCTCTACTATATAGTAGTTAGGACATTTAACTGAAAGTTGGAAGGCTTGGTGAGATTCTCTTCTGGCCAGGGTGAGTAAGCTATCCTCCAGACCACCATGCTCCAGCATGGTGGGTGAATAAAAACAGGAACAAGAAGTGGACTGGCAGCAGTCAAAGCAAAGAAACAAGGCAGTAGATCAGGTCCACATCATGACATGATGATCAGCAAGAACAAATTGTGTGCTTGCCTCATCAATTAGCTGGTAGGAATGAGCTGCCGATCAGTGTAAACCATACCTTTCTCTTCAGTTGGTTTTGGTGTGATTGGTCCTTAAAGYTGTAGTTAGGCTGCTGGCTGCAGACCTTTAATGCTTAGGGGCTAGCACTTCTGACTGGTCAATACATAAACAAAACACCATAGATTCAGGGGAAAAAAAAAAAAGACTGCAAAACAATTGTACTAAAGCATCCATTTCCCTGATGGATGGTATGCTCTTCTTAGATAACACTAGCTATTCCATTACAAGTCCATAAGTGGAGTTGAACCAAGGTCTGAATCCTTTGTTTTGTTAGGAAAAATCAAACATATGATAGCAAAGCTGTGAATGTCTTTTCTGCAAACCTAGGACCCACAGTGAGAATGCTTGCCAAACAGTTGCAGGAGTGACAGAAGATGGAAGAACATTAACTGTGTGATGGCCAGATGTGGAAATCGGATCAGGCTCCTCAAACAGGTTTGAGAGCCTTTAGGCATTTGTCTACAAAATCTAATTAATTGTGTATTTTCTGAAAATGTCTTGTATTTCTTGCACTTTCTGATACTGAAATGATCTTTCTCTCCCCCCAGATAGGGGCATGGGGCCCAACTCTAGCATGAGAAAGAATACACATATTTGAAACTCTTCTCCATCTTTACATACATGAATTCAGAGGGTTCTGTGAAAACTGGATTACAACACATTTTTAAAAATGCATCTCAGCCCTTTAAATGCAAATCCTTTCTCTGAGTTGAAAATTGAATCTTTATCCAAGTTGCATTCTTAGAGAAAGCAGCTGAGCTATTAATCATCAAGAAAAATGTAAAATAACATAAATATTAAATGACTTACTATGATAGTTTTTCCTCTGAGATAAATAGGTGAGCATGTGCTGATAAGAGCTAGTTGGGATTGGCATTGCCCTGCAAATCTAAGTCTTTCAGGAGTCCATGAAAAACTGAGTGAAAATTGTGAGTTCTTGAGTTGCTATGTCCACATTATTTTCTCTCCTTTTTCTAACAATTGCTATAATTGAATCCATGGTGGGACTTCTAGGAAATTGAACTGTCTTGGCTGTCAGTTCAACTAGCTGCATCAGGAGCAAAATATTGCCCTCGTATGATATGATTATGATCTTTCTGAGTTTATCCAGATTCTTTTTGCAGTCCTGGATGACGCTGGATTTGTTCCTAAGTCTGTTTTGCGAAACCTCCTATTATGAAGAAAAATTGTTTGTAATTTTCAAGACAGTTTTTTTGTTTCTGAACTACTCCAGCCTCTGGTTTGCTGCCTGGCTTAGTGTCCTCTATTGTACCAAGGTTGCTAGTTTTACTCTGTCTTCTTTGTTTCTTACTTTGTTTCTATTGATTCTTCTTTGTAACGCTGGTATAGCTTTGCCTTTAATAGTGTTTGTTGTTTCAAGTATCCTGTTGATTAGGTCTCAATGGGTACACACCAGACATGCAAAATAATGCAACTGGTTTCAGGGATCCCATCTTAGAGGCCCACACTGGTGCCATCAAGTCAGTCTTTTCCTTCCTTATCCTCTATGTTACATATTTTATTTCTTTGGTCTTCATTTTATCCAACATTTTTTTACCTTTAAGCATTGGGGAAGCCRTATGTATAGCTGTAATGGCTGCCTGTCCTCCAGGACACTCTATGGTCTTAATCTGGAGCAACCCCAAATTTCAAGAACTGGCAGCTAGGATTTTGCACCACGCAACCTGTCATGTCGGAACTAGATCCATGTAAAAGATGCTGGGCTAGCCTGGGCTTTCTAGCTTACATCCAATTTAATTAAATTGAAGTCACCAGAGGTATAGAATAATAGAAGCATGAGTGAGTAGATTATGGCCCTGATCTGGAATCATGAAGAAGCTGGGCATTTGCTGTACTTGGATGTGATCTTTGTAATGAAGAATTCTCTATGTTCTCTCCTATTTTAAAATACGATTGCCTGCAGAATATAAGTACTGTACTTGCCATACTTTCTTTGGAAATCACCACTGTTTCTCTAAGATGGTCAAGATTCAGACAATAATGTAATCACTTGAAATGGTTTCAGTTACAAATCAGACTCTCATGATACTAACAGAACGGACCTGCTTAAGCACAGGCATGCTCAAATTTTATATGTGAATATGAAGCTTCAAGGCTGTTTCTGGTTAGTACAAGCACATAATGAGGATGCTAAGGAATTCCCAAGAATTTGGGAATTTCTTACTGATAAATCTCAACTGTTTGTTGATTCTATAAGTAGAAAAATATTTGCTGATTCTAAAAGCCTCTTTAAGATTCCAGTATGACTCAGTAAATAATGACACAGCCTTTTGAACCTCCTGCTATTGCTGAACTAGTAATCAGTGTCTGTGTTCCCAAAAAAAGGTACATTGGAAAACTCTGTAAAATCATGTGATTAGAGCTAATAGGAAAAATAATTTCCTTAATATCAGACTTTTCTGAAGAATGAATTGAAAGGTTAATATTTTGGGGTTTGTTATGGAGAATAGATTTCTCAAATCAGAAGCATGGATTTGTGTAATTTAATTATTGTCAAATATAATTAAATTAATAAAATATTAAAATTAATTAATCGGTATTGTTGAGAAAATAGTTCACCATTGTTTAAATATATGGCTTGAAATCCGCTTTAAAAGTTTCTAGAAATTGCACATCTCCATGAAGTGTCTCCATTTTGACAAGCTGTGTCCTGTAATTTTTTTCTACACAGGAATTCCTTCAGCTTTAGAAATAAATTACAATTTCCTGGACAAATCACATATTTTGGCAGAGTCCAAAACTCAGCACATTATTGTTACATTAGGACTGGAACTTTATGATCCTTTTCAGTTGCAGTGGGAGTTTACATTCTTTAAAGTGATCATCACTGAAATATATATGGCTTGAGCCTTGTGTTGACTAAGCCCATCCTGATTTAAAATGTCTGGTTTTGTTGTTGTCGCAGTCAATCTGTTTGAAGCAATGCATCTGTATTTAAACTGRGTTTGTGCCAAAACTGGGTTTTTAAAAAGATTTTAAAATATCAACTTAAAGAATCATTTCTGTTGGAGTCTTTCTTCCCCTTATGACATAAACTTTCCACAGGTCACAGCAGTGGCTTGCAGAAGAATTTTGTATGGCGTTTAACAGAGCTGGTGAAAATTCAGGACATGGCAGTGACATTATGATGYGGCATTTCCACCATCTGTGAAAAATGGTGGTTCCCAGCTTAGCACCGTGAAACACACATGTTGGGAGGTAGTCTATCCTCTGCCCCTCCGTGGTGTCCCCTCTGGGACACTGCCTTAGGGAAAAAAACTCAGATCTCTCTGATCACAGGAACAAGCAAGACACATGGAGTATGGTCGACCCATAAAACATGTATTTTGTCCTGCTYCAGGCTAAGCTATAAGGTATGTGGCTGCTCAGCAGGGATACCCTGAACAGCCTCAATCACATAATTTGGTTTACATTATATTGTTTCTTTTCCATTTCCCCCCTCATGAATAAACAACCTAACCACATTCCTCAGTGGACATGAGATTTGAAAGAGGTTCCTGTGTTATTTTTCAGACTCTAAGTAGGTCTTCCCTCCAAAGCTTTCGTTGCATAGAAATAAATGAAAAAGTTACCTGTGCATCAACATGCATTTTGGAATCTAAGAGGTAAAGTAGACAGAAATATTGGAAGGCACCTTATGGGGTCCATCTTCTGGTGGACCTTTCTTTCTGTAACTGACCAGCTAACCAACTTGTCATATTAATAAAAATATCTTTAAAATGTGTTCTATAAACAGTCTACTAAATCCTTGTTGTTCTGTTTGATRAATTATTAAATAAGATTGATAAACATTTGTTCAGGGAAAAAAACAACCCATGTACTAGTAGGAAAATAATTACTAGAGTTATGATTCTTTGATGTCATGCATCTTATCTGACAGTATGCATTTTTTTCTTTTCTCTGTTTTGTTTGTAAGCTGGAAGTTAGTTTGATTCCCCCATCTTAAACTTAACTAGTTTACAACCTGAAGAAAGTTTGAAATTCATCTTATCAGACCCTTTTAAAACATCCCAACAATTTCTACACACACCAATGCTACTTAGAGGCACTGGCAGCTCTATTTAAAATCTGGTATGGTAAATAAAGTCAGGAAACAAGCAAAGTTCAAAGCTCATTCTGTTCTAACACTAGCAGAATGAGGTGATAAAAGTCAAGCTGTCTTGTAGCTCTTTTCATTGAGGATCCAGAAAAAAACCCCAAGATTTTCTAGGAAACTGCTCAAATGTAGCATGAGACAAAGATGCCAGTATTTGAAGCAAAGCTCTTTTCCACTAAAGAGACTTTTCTGGATTTCTGTAATTTACTAGTTTAATCAGAAGCCTGATAGATAGCTATTCACACAGCACATACACTTACCTCGTTACACAGTTCCCTCTCTCTCTCTTTCTGTCTCMCATACACACCCACACCCCTCTGTTTCCATGTTCACTCATGGAAACCAGCTCAGAATAATGTCTGAGAGACCAACCCCAGCTGTTTATTCAACAGCTGTGCAATAGTAGCTTTTAGGTAGGTGTTCAGAAAATTCCTAAAGGGATCCTTTCTCTCWTCAAATATACATATACATGTCTATGTGTACATACGTATACCTATATTTGTATATAATATTCTAGTCTTTGTAGATAACAGCTATTGGCTCCTTGGCTGTGCTCTGAGCTATYCAACCTGCTGTTGACACCAGTGTGTGCTGGTGACTGTGCACCCATTCAGCAGTCTTCTCATGTTCTGAATTTATCAGTTCCTGTGGATTCARCACTACCACTGGCCTCTGGAGTGTATCAGTTGTTTGGAGACTTTCTCATGATACTTCTAAGCATGTAGTTTTCAGTTCTTCCACCTGCTGTTTTCTCATAACTATTTCTCCACCTACACCCTACACAAAYTCACACAGAAAATTTTGTGGTGTAGTGATGATAATTTTTGCAAGAAGATCTTGTGCTAGAACAGTGAGCATGAAGGGATGCTCAGATCTCTTTTGTAATCTTCCTTCCCACTCCTTTGACTTCCCTTAAATGTATTTTCTTTCCTACAGTACCAGATGTAATTGGGTTTTTTTCTGTATTTCTCCTGTACGAGTAGGATTCACTCACACACTCCTAATGTAATTACAAAAGGAAAACAGAATTAAAATATTAGCAATAAACAGTCACTAGCACTGAAGGAAGAAAATATGCAAACATTGTGAGCAGCAGTAGAAAGTTGATTATTGACTGATTTGCATCCCTAGGATCACCATCTGAAATCACTTTCTTAAGCTAGAAYTGAGTTATTTTCAATCTCACTCTTTCTGAATCTTTCTTTGATATYTGGGGAAAAAAATCCTGAAGAACAGATGTGCAGTCATGCTCTAGTAAAACTTTTCACCCCAGAATATTTCCTGCTGGAACTCTAGCCTGTGGCGTTTATCTGGGAAAAAGCTTTCTCCAGTTTCTGAAATGCACTTCAAAATTTCTTCTGCAACATGATCCACACAGCTCACCAAAAATGGAGGTTATGGGCTACACATGGCAGTGCTGTCCACTCATCCATTCTCCACAAATCGGAAGGATAAAAAGTACGTCCTGAGGAGGATTTCCTTTTATATTGTATTCAAGACTGCTGGCAGCTGTGGTAGGGGTTGGTCATGTTAATGCTCTTTCCTGTCCCCACTCAATATTCAGCAAGACAGCTGTCTGGCAAGCTTCCTCARGGGATTTGGGGTGTTTTATGGGAATTTCCTGGTGTTTTCTGGCATGCATATACCATAGCAGCATGTGGGTACCTGAAAGAGAGGTCAGAGTGTTTTGGGGCACAGCTATCTCCACAATGGCCATCAGGAGACACAGAAAAGGTGTCCAGGACCACCAGCCAGCTGGTAATGGGTTTGTGCACTTGTTCCCTACGGTTCAGATTCTCGTGGAAATGCTTCTGTATACTGAACCAATCTCTGCATGTTCAGATGTGAGATACCAAGGTCCCCTTTCAGCACACTCCTTCACGTGTCTTTGAACAACTTTAGGGATTTGATGGTGTTTCCTGGCTTAGCCACCCTTAATGGCTTTGGGGTGGCAGAAGTGAGGGATCTGGAACCCCTGTTGTCAAATGTTGTCTGGAATTTTCCAACATTTGGGGGCGTGTTGTGCCACAGCCTGACGCTTTTGGGTACTGCTAGCTCCTCCACCATACCCAAGTAGCTCAGGAAGAGAGTCCAATGCCACTAGATAGCTCATGCTTACTGGCTTTTTGGAGCACAGCTGTCTGTGGGCCAGTATCCTTGTTCCTTCAGAAGGAAGTTTGCATCCATGAGGTGCCATCCCTTCCCTAGCATTTTTGGGCACAGCTGATTCCACTGCATCCCCAGGAGGTCCACAGTAGTCTTTTGGTTTCACARGTTGGCTGACAAGAATTTTTGTGCTTTTGCTGATTTTCTTACATTTAGGGGTGTTTTGTAGCCTAATTTGGCATTTTTTATTGTGGCACCACACAGATGCAGATGGAGATGGTCATGGCTTCTTTCTCCCTTTAAGCCTTTCTGCCCCTTTATGGACGGTCAGAAGTCAAATCTGAGATCTACTGAAGGAGTGATTGTTTCTTTCAAGTATTTGGTGACGTTTCCTAACAATAACATTCTAGAAGTTCAAGAGTGTGTGCTCATTCAGAGTTTCCATATTTTAAGTAGTAAATCTCAGAACTATTTTTTTAACCTTTTTAAGGATCAAGATTCCTGAGACACAACTAAGTTCATAGGATAGGTATACTTCAGATTAATAAGTAAAAATCTGTTAAGGATATCAGGCTAACGGCTATACAAATACACAGAACGCAATYAGAAGAACGGTGACAAATCAAGAACTCCACCAACTTAATCCCTCTGAATCAGCTACTCCTAAAACCATTGAAGATGACTGGTTTAGTAATTGCCCCTGTTGTAAAACACTCAATGGTGATTCAATTCTCTTTGGAATGCAATGCAAACGAAGGCAGACTACTGCATAAAGGAGTACAGAAGTTAAAATGGGGAGCTTGGRGGAAGAGGAGAATTTGGGGATTAACCAATGGAATTTTGGGAATGTAGAGGATGAATTATGGGATGTTTACAGGKAATGGGAAGCATCGTGTTATGGAGGAAAATGGAGAAATGGAGTAAGGGGAGTATTGCACATAAGCAGTAAACTTGTCTGGCCAGTCCCTGCACCTGATCACTACAGACTGTCTTGTCTTCTCACTAAATTCTAACTGCTTTCATGTGAGTATGCTCTCTATTTCTTCTGTGTGTGTGGTCTGCCAGCAAACTTCAAGCTGGACTCACTGGCAAGTTTAGGAGCTAGGTACTGGAGAATCTGAGGGTCCGGAGGCCAGCTACCAGAGAGACCTGATCCACTGCTTTTTATCTGTACCTTCAAATTCAGGGATGAAAGGTTTAAATATTTAGAGAAAAAGTTTAGAAACCTTATCTTACAGAAAGGGACAAACACAGACATGCACACATCACCTCCTTCCTGTTGAAAGAATCATTTTGATCTTCAGAATTGAGATCCTGGCATTTAATTAAAAACTAGAGGTGACCTCACAATTCTCTGAAGCAAAGGTCATAGCATAATGCACCATCAATAATGCAGTTTTTCAGAAGCCATTGGATTAGTTGTTCTGTCATTAGTTGATTGCATACTCATCATGAAATCCTGGACAGTTACCTCAAGTTAATTTTACCATACATGGCTTGAATAAATAGTGGTTTCATGACTACTTTGAATTAATAAAAACTGGAGGGAAGAAACGTAACAGAGAATCATATTAAAAGATTTTTTTTAAGGAAAAATGGTACAGAAAGAAATAATACCCACAAAAATAAACCACCAGTTTCCCTGTATAAATTAAAATGTCTCAGAGAAAGTGCACCAAAAACATCTRCCTTAGACCACAACTCAAAGAAGTCATCACTAAAACTTCACTTTCAATTTGTTTAATTCTTGGGGACAGAGACATTCAATGGATCATAAGATCAAAATATAGTTCATTCTGAAAGTGAATGACATCTTAACTTTTCTTACAATATAAATCATATTGGCTTGCACTTGAGCCCTCCCTAAAAACAAATTTTGTCAAATATATGTATTTCTTTAACGTACGCTTTYCTCAAGTCATAATTTTGTTGATAAATTTCTGACTGCTACTTCTCCAAAAGCATTTGGGCCCACAAGAGAGTAACAAAATGTATGACTAGCTTTTGGAAGTTTTTGAAAAATACATTCATAGAGATTCACAAACATAAGTACCACTCCAGATGACTTCATTTCAGTTGTTTGTTTAAACCATTGTCGGTTTGAGATACAGAGATTAATCCTTCTCAAAGCTCAGGTTTAACTTAACCACAGGATGCATCTCATTTCTCTGAAACTCAAAATCCCTCCAGCACAGCCTGAGTAAGGAAGAAAGTGGTTTCCTTCCTAACTGCTTGTTTTCCTTCAGACACCCCCATCTTTACCTTAGCATTAAGTATATCTGCTCCATCTCTTAGCTCCATCTATGTTTTGTCTCAAGATAACAGCAGTTCAAAGACACGTATACTTATATAGCCCTAAAACATGTTTTGAAGCAGCCTGTATTAACTTTGGACCACAAGACATGTGTTTGTGTGTGTGTGTTTATCTTCCTCACCCACTTTCTTAGAGGTATGGGAATGAAGATCTTAAGACCTGGAGAAGCCTTTTAGAAATGTGTACAGCCTTCTGTACAAAAGGGTTCATATTCTGATTAAATCCATTTAATAGCACTGTAGGACAAATATTTAAGAATTTGGTTTTACCTGTAAGCCTAGTAGTTTGAAAGCTTACCAGAAGCCCTTACTGATGGCACTGTCTGATAAGCAGAGTACAGCAGTTCTTCCTGAACACTACAGAGCAACAGTTGCCACAGTGTCGGGGCAGTAGCTCCTTCACCTGCCTGGCTTTAGCATGCTGGAGAGGCTGGCAGGGATAAACAACCAAGGGGCAGCAAAAGCAGCTGGAGAATGACAGTCACTGGAAGGCTGCCTGGCTGTGCTGGGTGGAGACTGACAAATTACAAAGATTTGCTGTGCTCTGCCAATTTTAATTGGAAAACTGTGTGCCCCTAGACTCAAAAGCAGAAAACAGAGCTCTATCAGGATACAGTTCCTGTCATCTGAGGGGAAACACTGTGTCAGCATGTGGTAGAGGGAATTAATCAGGCAACAGCTGTTTGCCTCTTAGTTATGTTGCAGTGAGTGACATATTTTAAAATTCTAAGTTTTAATGTGCAGCAACCATAAGGTATAAATTTCACATAGATACAAGAGAACTGTGTCCAAAGGGATGGGAGGTAAAGATTACTGCTGCAAGCTGAAATCAGGGGGTAGAAGAGTGTCTTGTGGGACACATGCTGGCTTATGGATCAGCTCAGGTACTGCATTTCTGTCATAAAAGTCCATATTTGCATGAATGAGCAGTGCCTATGTGTGTGAATGGAAAAACAGTAACCAGAAATCAGATCAAGGAAAGGATGGCTGGATGCTGAAAGGCAGCATGTAAAAGTCTCCCAAGAATACATAAGGTCTGGAGACTCTCAGTCCTGTGGATCTACAAGAACAGAAAAACTCAGAACATCAAGAATCTCAAGTCTGTCAGGGCCACCAGCACACAATGATACCAATAGTGGATTGTGTAACTTAGACCACATCCTGGGGTGCAGTGACTTCCATGTACAAAGATAACAGAATTATACACACACCTGCTGAAAAATGGGCCCTAAAGGACCTTTCTGAGCTCAGTTAGAAGCCCCTGGCATTACAACCCTTTGCTTCTGGGATGAGCCTCCCAGCTCTTGCTCTAAACAGGTAATTGTCAGTGAGTGTCTGAGTGTGAGGCAATAATGGAGCGTGAATAGTTATCTGCTATTAATAATAACAGCTTGATTCTATTAATAGTTTAACTAGTAAAAGGTGATCTAATAAACATTCATTGTGATCTTTTTCTCCCCTGACTTGAACACCTATCAGGAAAATTTACAATTCTGTTCATGAAAGCATCCTGTCCTTGCTTGACTCTTTCGGATTAGCACAGGCTCATCAATGGTTGTCTGCCTGAGTCCCATCTGTACCTCACTTGACCAATAAATATTCCATTAATACTGCTCCTTCCCCCTTCACTGACCTGCGTCCCTTGCGTTTTGTTGGTCATGGTGTAGGGAAATCTGAGATTTTGCATGTCCACAGGGGAGAGTCCATTGTCAAGTACCAGGTGAAAATGCTACGTGGTCACTATGGAGTAAGGTCTTTTTGTCTACTCTACAGCAATCTTCTCTTGTTCATATTCAGATTTACTTCTCTGGATAGTTCCAGGAAAGAGGAGGTTGTAGTTCTACCGCATCTTGCACTATGTATTCTCTATGTTTTTACAGCAGAAGTATGATTTATACCGAAGGTCTGTTGTGGTAATTCCTGAATTATGGGGCAAGGAATTTAAGGGGACCACCTCAGTCATCAAGTCTACACTTGTGTTAACCGAAGGAAACATGCCCAGTAATTCCTTTCAGTGATTATGACCTTGGTCATTACTAGAAAAGTTTCTTTCTGTTACCATTTTTATTGGAAAATTATTCCAGGACCGCATTTTTCTGATAGTTAGAAGCCTCCTTGTGACATTCAGTCTTACATGTCTTCACAGCAACTTTATACTTTTCTTCACATTATACAGTCCTTTTTCCAGTTGGTGTTAACCTGTCTGAAAATACTTAGAAGCATAAGTTTGTTTTGTTAGACTGTCATTTTTTGTTAGTCTCTTCGTCACCCTTTGACTGTAAGATGGACATTGTATTCCTCTGATCATCCTTGAAGGCCTTCTTTGTATTGTTCCAACTCTAGTACATCATTTTGGTGAGCAAAATTGTTTACTGTAAAAATTACTCTGTAAAGTGATCTTAATAATCCTCTACCTGTACTGCAAATTCTCAACTGATACAGCCCAGAATTGCATTTGCCTTTTTTAATAATTATATTGTTCCTGTTCGTTGATTACAGAATAACAAGGTCTAGGCATTTTTGTTCCTTTTCTGTAGTAATATGTTTCATCCAGTCACCTTACCCTCATACTCAATTTACTGTTGATGCATCCTAACATTGCATCACCAGCCCAGATTACTCTTCACACTGTCTTAAGGGGACAGCACGCTTGTTTCAGTAGACTATCATCTTGACCATTTTATCTTCCAAAAAGTACTTCCAAAAAGTCCATATAGAATGGAATGGTAACAGGTCTGCTTTTAAACATATTTTCCCAGAAGAACAATTTGAGAGATAACACAAAGGCCTGTTGGTATCACAAGTGTATCTTCCTCATGAGAAGAAGAAGAAAAAAACCCAGAGCCTCATAACAGAAAAGATTTTGAGTTAAACTCAAAAATTCAAGTCCTAAAATCCATAGTGGAACAGATTCTTGATAGGATTAATGTTGCAGCAGAACTGGGGTATGACATGACCCAGAAAACAGAAGTAAAACCTGAAATTAGGAATAGACGAAAAATACAATCCAGACAATTGCAGGGAAAACAAGGAAAGGAGCTTTAAGGGAAAAGGGGAAATATAGCTTATTGTAGAAGAAGGAACTACTAAAGATTCAAAGGGTTCTCTCTAATAGAGAGAATAGAGAGCCTCTTGAATATTTAAAGCATACCCTCCACCTCTGCTATACATACAAGCAGAAATAACAGACAGCATATTAAATCCAGCATAGCTTTCTGTGTCCGTAATAAATAAATAAACCCAATTTTTTTAACAGAAAAGGAGATTTGGAAGAACAAGGACGAAAGATATACTGTACATTTAAAGACTTGTCATAAGCTACTTCTAAGAAAGAAAGGAATTAAATGAAATTCACTATTTGTTTAGGAAAGCAAACACAAGATGGAGATGGAACTCGCCTTTTAAAAGTGTCTTTACCATTAAGAAAAAAAAAACACAAAAGAAAAGTTAAAAAAAGAAACATTCCAATTCTAAGAAACTGAAAGACTTGTTCTCTAGACCCTTCACCAGCTTCGTTGCTCTTCCTTGGATGCACTCCAACACCTCAATGTCTTTCTTGTAGTGAGGGGCCCAAAAGTGAACACAGTATTCAAGGTGCRGCCTCACCGGTGCTGAGCACAGGGGGACAATCACCTCCCTGCTCCTGCTGGCCACACTGTTTCTGATACAGGCCAGGATGCCGTTGGCCTTCTTGGCCACCTGGGCACACTGCCGGCTCATATTCAGCCGCTGTTGACCAATACCCCCAGGTCCTTTTCTGCCGGGCAGCTTTCCAGCTACTCTTCCCCAAGCCTGTAGCTTTGCATACAGTTGTTGTGACCCAAGTGCAGGACCTGGCACTTGGTCTTGTTGAACCTCATACAATTGGCCTCGGCCCGTGGATCCAGCCTGCCCAGATCCCTCTGCAGAGCCTTCCTACCCTCAGGCAGATCAACACTCCTGTCCAACTTGGTGTTGCCTGCAAACTTACGGAGGGTGCACTCGATCCCCTCATCCAGATCATTGATAAGGATATTAAACATAACTGGCCCCAATACTGAGCCCTGGGGAACACGGCTTGTGACCGGCCGCCAACTGGATTTAACTCCATTCACCACAACTCTGTGGGCCCAGCCATCCAGCCAGTTTTTTACCCAGTGAAAAGTACACCCATCCAAGCCATGAGCAGGCAGTTTCTTCAGGAGAATGCTGTGGGAAACGGTGTCAAAGGCTTTGCTGAAGTCTAGGTAGACCACATCCACAGCCTTTCCCTCATGCACTAAGCGGGTCACCTTGTAATAGAAGGAGATCAGGTTAGTTGAGCAGGACCTGCCTTTCATAAACCCATGCTGACTGGGCCTGATCACTTTGTTGTCCTGTGTGTGCTGTGTGATGACACTCAAGATGATCTGCTCCATAAAACATAACATCATTTTACATGCAAGAAAATATACGTGCATTAATACAGGTAGTGTCATAACGTGCTTTGGCACCCTTCACAGATATGTGAGAAGAGGGTCTTTTTGCTGTATTGCAGCAGTGAGTAAGAATTCCAGGAAATCAATGTGCCGGTCTTTCATACTGTCCTGTCTCTGCAGTGCTGCCATACCACTCCTTTTGTCAGCCCCTGTGATTGCATCGGACCTTTCCATGAATCCCTGAACTGGTTTCACTTGCTATTTCCTTCAATGGACATCAGATTGTTTCTGATGAGGCTGCAGGTTGGCACAGGCAAAAAAGATGGCAACCCTGCCTTCTTTTCATCATGTCCCCACTTACCTTCTAGATACCATTGGCCTCAGTTACTTCCTGGAGGAGCAGCTTTTCTCTCACCCCACTGTAATCTACCAAATGTCTGGATCTCAGTGAGGCAGCTGATATGATTCCAGGTGCTGCAAGAGAGACCAGGCACTTCCCAGGGAGATGATGCCTGTCTGTGCTCCCTTGTCACCACATGCTGCCACATGCTGCCATCCCTGTGCCTTGAGCCACCCTCAGGCTATCCCTTTGGCTATGGCAAGGCTGGCAAGACCTAAGTGCTTCTCCACAGCAATAGTTAGGAAATTGCAAATGGCAGGCCTAGCAGCTCACCTTTGCTTTTGAGAGAAAGATCCTCTTCTGAATTTCTGCTGAGGCTGCCACTGGGTCTGCTGTGTGAAAGTTTCAGTGAGATCTAGTACTAATGTGCCTAGAGCTGAGGAAGATGATGGCATCTCTGTTGCTCCCTCACTACCGAAGCTTCTGGCAACAGGAGCCTCAGAAATGGTGTACATAAACATCCCTGTTTTAGCCCTCTTGAAAAGCCTTGAGGTAGGGCTTGAAGCACTTTGTGACAGGAGGGCTTCTTGGTATGCAGAGATCAAACCTGCCAGTGGTGAAAATGGAGACACCAAGCTTTTTGCAACCTGCAGATCTGCTGGTGTCCTGGATCTCCTGTCGCCATAGATTCCCTGTGTCTGCCTGCTGGACAGTAGTACCACAATCCTGTGTCAGTACAGCTGAGATATCCATTCCCATTGTCTCCCGTCCCTCTAAGTATGACTTTCTCTGCTTCACCTCTGTTTCTCAGAAGATGGTCTCTAACAAATGTTTTCCATGTTTCCTTTCCCATCTTCTAAAAGGGGCTGTAGGGGCTGTACTGCCTCCTTTGTTGCTTACCCTGCACCAATGTGCATGCCTGGAATCCTGCAAAGGCTCCTTTGTAGTCCAGATGATCCAGCACAGAGCTTGCTAATGGGTCTTCTTAGCTATCTCTACTACAACTGCTTTCTAAGAAATCTCCCACTACATAGCCCTGTATGGTCAGGTCTTGAAAATTCTTTTAGAAAGAAAGTTTTTTACAGACTATAAGGAAGGACTTTTCTTGCTGACTTCCTACTCTATATACCTCATCTTCATGTGCATGGGGAGGGATTCCCCATGCTGCCATGGGGATGAATCCTGGCAAGTGTCAAGAAGATCAGGGAGCTTTTCACCTGCAGGAGAGAGAGAAGGGAGGGACCCTGTGTGTACCCCTACACTGCACAATAAGCAAGCAAACTCAAGCACTTAATCTCTGTCCATGGCTCAGGTGCTGGTTCAGTCTCTAGCTTTGCTTTGGTGCACTTCAAGGGAAATATGATATAGAGGGAATTAATCCTATGCAGTGTGGATACAAGTCAGTCTGTGCCATTTGACACCAGACCCAGGTATCAGTCCCTGACCAACTTTTACTTAGCACTGTAGACAATACTTGTGCTGACTGCTTCAGAAATTAGATGAGCCTCTAACCACATCCTTCGTTATTTGCTCCAGGAGATGAAAGCCCCAGTGTCTCCATGATACTTGCTGTCTTAGGTGAGGCTGTGTGAAAACAGTCCCTACACACCTCTCAGCTGTGGGGTCCTGCCACATGAGTCTTCCAGCTACTCTCCCTGCACAACCCATGGGTGGTACCTATGCAGCCTGCTTCAAAGCCACGCTGCAAGAACATCCGTATGTGTGTCAGTTCCCTATGCTACATTTCTTTGCAAATGAAAAGTGGCAGAACTGAGGAGCATCAGAAGAGAAGAGAGAACCCTCTCTTCTACCCTACTAATCTCTCACTATACCTATGATATAAACTGGAGATTTCCTTATGAAACAGTGGGCTATTTATTGGGCTGCTCCCAACATGTATGCCCATTTTGCAAGAAGGTATGGATCTCCTGTGTATGGACAGATCCTGAGAACAACAAAGCTTCACTCTGTGCTCCAACCACATTGGATCCCTGCCCCATATCTACTTTTCTTCTTCTTTCCTTGCAAGCTGGAAAACAGTGGGCTTTGCCCACCTCTTAATTTTTGCTCATCCCAGTAAGGAAAACTGAATCAACACCAGATTTTTCTTGCAAGAGAACCGAGAAGTAATCCTTAGCCAGAAGGTACCCCTAGAGCTGACAACAGGAGCCCCTGCAAGAAAGTGCTTCTTGGGAGCAGTATGTCTTGAAGCACCTACTTGGCAAACACAGAAACAGCTATCAACCAGTATCCTCAGACCCCATTTTCATTTCTGTGATGAAATATACTTCATTTTGCTCTCAGAATGTATAGTTGGGAGGTCAGGCAATTGACACTAGTATGATGTTTCTCATGCAGCACAGGAAATGCTCTCTTTATTTTCTTCCTGCATTCTCATGCAATCTAACTATTGGCTGCAAAATGTCAAAGTTTATTAGGGCTCATGTGAGGGTCTTCTACCTCTTTCAGATTCTAGACACCAACACCTGTTACATCTTCCTGTCCAAGGGTGTGTGCTAACCAGTGTCCCTGCAACTCCATATGCAATATGATTTTTAGTTACAGAGTTGTAAAATTTGTTTTCAAGCACACAAGGCTAAGTCTTGTCCCCAGCACATTCTATTGCATGCCTCCAGACCATAAGGGTTGTTTTTTGTCCATCTTCCCAGGCTTTTCTGGTGGAGAAGCCAATTCTGAAAAAACGTTCACAAGCGACACAAACCATCCATAAGTCCCAGAAACTCATGTGGAATCAAAAACAGAGCACCACGAATTCAGAAATATATGTTCACATTGGGAAAACTAAACCTAAAGCAAATATATTTCAGTATTTCTTCATAAGTCTTGAAGTCATTCCTAGTCCTCCAGACCCACTTGATGACCTGCTATCAGCTGCTCTTATTTCAAACTTTCAATTCCCTCTCTTTGCCCCATTACAGATTTTTGCTGTCGTGACCAATTCCTCGTGGAGGAGAGGGTATCTACTTCTAAGGCCAACAATGGGAATACAGTGTGGAAAGTATCAGGGAATACTTCTGAAAAGGGGGGGATGGACCTCCAGAGGGATGAAACTGATGGCAGAGAATCTTTTCCAAACAGGTACTCAGTTTATGATAGATGAACTCTGCTTTAAAGACAAATGCAACGTTCCTGCTCAGCATCCCTATTTCCAGGAGAGAAGAGACAGAATCCTCGGCCTGAGACTGGCTTATAAGTGGCCAGGGAAAGAAGTGAAGAAGGGAGGCAGTTTGACTGGGGTGGGGGAGGCAGGGTAGGTAGGTTCCTCAGTGAAGAAGGGTTTCATCCATCTGAGGAAGGAGCATAACTTCTGGATATGTAGACCAAGATGTTTGTGCTTAGGGGAGATGGTGCTGGTTTTTCTTCTGCTATCTGAGCATAGATGRTGTCCCAGAATACCCCTTTATCCAGACAAAGGATACCAACAGTTATGATGGGCTGTGCAATGGCAGCTGATGGGTTACTTTTCCATATAGGAACATTCTGTATCCAATCTAGTAAGAAGATACCCTTAAGGTCCTTCACAAACATTGCTAGATGGGTAAGGCTGGATGACAGACATGATGTCATGTCGCCATTAAACTTGTCCTTGAATAGATGTTTTCTCCTGGGCATTTGACTAGAAGCAYATCCTGGTGTCACCAGACATATTCAGGGCTAAAGTCATCATGGGGACTGTGGTTTTTAGGTAAGCCCTCATGCCCGTTGGGCACAGTGAATCCATGCTGCCAGTCCCAACCCAAGTGAATCCTGATGACATCTCCGTCTGCAATGGGAAAGGGAAGAAAAGGAAAGTACTGGCTTCTCCCCAGCTGAGAATTCTGGAGTTCTAACATCCATGGGCACTGACATGTACCTGGTTATGGTCATAGTGCCCATGAAGGAAACTCTGGTCATTAAGGGCCTGCATGCTGAGAAATAGATCTCACTCTTAGACTTCCTGGAGTGGGTTTAAAATGTCAGTGAGAATTCTGTTGATGACGACTAATCAGCAAGGAAAAGAGTGCTAAGTGAAACCACTGAACCTCAATACATTAACAGACTTTATAATGGATACCTTGTCTATCTCTCATTAACACATCTGTAGCGGTGTTCCTCAGGTTTCCTCAGCCTGACCAGATTTCCAATGGAGTGGCAGTGACTTTCGGTTTTTCAGAGGTCTGTATCAGGGAGCAGAAGCTGGCTGCTCTGCAAGGGAACATCAGCCAGGAACTGAAGTTGACAGCAAGCCAGACATGAGGCAAGATCCTCACCAAGGGGTACGGTACCTGAACAAGAAGAACAGTATAGGTCCGGTGACTGCAGCCAGGTTAAGTTAGCGGTCCAGGCAATCCAAACAAGACCATAGTAATATGGTAGGTCCTAGATCAAGCCATAAAGCCAAGTCAGCAGATCAGGGTCAGCATCAGCAAAGTTCACAGCCAGACCCAAGTTTGGCCGTCATATAGCTCTAGCAGAGACCACAGGCAAGTGTCTGAGCTCCTGAGCAGCTCCTGAGCAAAGAATGGGCAGCCTCTGGCCAGAGCCTCTCTCTGCTCTTCCTCATGCAGCTCTTTCCACAGCAGTCTAACCCAAGGTTACACTGCTGCAAGGTTATACAGACCTTGAACAGGCAGTGGAAGCCCAGTGAGAAAGGGAAGAGGTTGCAGAGCTTGTTGGTGTACTAAGGACCTAACAGCTTGGACATCACTGAACTTGGGATTCTGGATAAACACTGGATAGATGACATCAGACAAAAAGAACATGTGTGTCAGTGTCATAAAGAGGATTGTGTGTGTTCAGACTGGTGTAAATAGATAGTGATTTGCGACTTCTTCCGGTTGCCAAGAATGAGTCAAGTGGCCACAGTTTCATTAACAGCAGCTTTTATTTCCCTAAATTCATCATTCTGGAGTGAATGAGGGAGTGGGCAGAACTACCAGCAATGGTCATACATAACCTGAAACAAAAAGAAATTCAGCAGAGGAAAGAAAGTCCTGTAATTCGCATCCTAAGGAAGATGGTCTTTCAAGAGCTTCTGCCCATACAGTTCTCAAGTTTTGACCGAATAAGGAAACCCTAAGCAGCACTTGCCTCAAAGACAGAGCGGGTGTCATTTTTACTCACAGAACTACCGCTAGTGATAAACACCACTTCTGTTGATTTTACAGTGAGAGTACAATTGCTCCCAAGGAGATGGATGAGCTACAAATTTAGRGATTTTCTTTGCCTTTTTCTCTTCCAAAGTGATTCATAATATGATCAATGTTCTGCACTTTCACATCGCTTTGTCAGGTGAGAAATAATCATTTGGCATACTGCTCTGCCTGTACCACCAATATTGGACCCATAGTAAAACAAGATAATACCGATGATGACATCAGAAGCTCAATCATCCTTCATATATGGTCACAGGCACAATTTTCAAATTTTATTGGAGGTTTTGGTTCTTTCAGATTTGAGATTAATCTGTTGATAATGTCTAAAAAGGTGAACAATATTTCTATTGGTTCCTTCATGTAGTTCATGCTAGCATGTGAATCTATATATTTCCTCCTTTGTAGTCATTTGTGAGACACAGAGAAGCCCATGCAGAGTTTGGTCTAGGCAGTGCCTAAGAGAGAGTGAAGTTCCGTCTGTCCACTATCAGGATGGCAACAAAAGGACATCTTTCTACTCTAGTGTTGTGGCTGCTTCTCCTCTCCAGTCAGGTCTCTCTGTGTAAGTACATACTTTGTTTCACATAAGGCAGTGAGGTAGGAAAAGAATGTTAATTCAATATAAACCGGTTGCTATTCCATCAGCCTGTAAGGCAAAGTGTCAAGAAGGTATTTAAATACACTTCTGTCTTTGATTCAATCGCCTTGGTGATCCTCAGAGAAAGAAGGGTAAGCCATTTGTAATACCTTTGTATTTTACTCAGACGTCAGTGACTGGCCATTCTCATAGGAATTTGAATCCAAGTTTAGTAAACAGCCAAGATGTAATGGAAACCAGCTGGGTATTCTTACTACTGTCTTGCCTCCCCTGTTGAGCTCTGTGTAGACAGAATGAATAACTCCAGGTCTTTATTCAACACCAGTTAAAATGATGTTGCTGTGCTCTGTGTGYCCAGTGGAGTTTGGCTGGGTAACATACTGTGCCCCTCAGTTGTTCCTGTATATCTGAAGCTTATCGCTGTTTGTCTCTCTGCTCTTCTAGAGCTATGTGTACATGTGTGAAGCTGATAATGAGAGCCAGATTTTGGAATCCCCATTTTTGTCTCTATAGACATGGAGGTGGCACTATGGCATTGTGACTGGTGGTCGCATCCCCACACGATGAGAACAAGAACTCATGGTTGATACTTTGATGTAGCATGGCCCTGGTCTTAAAGGTTCTCACCAGTTGTGTGGATGCAGTCACAGTTCAGGTGGATGGGAAGAGGAGGCACAGGCCTTCCTGTGCAAAGGAGTGTGAAGAACAATATTAAACATTTGTATTTAGACACCTTTGTAGCAATGTTTGAGCATCAACTGAGCATTACGGTAGAAATGAGAGTGAGTTTTCTGCCAACTACTTTTTAATAACAGGGAATAGTACCAGAGTGACTCACTGGCAGATGCAGACAAGAGTAGCTTTACCTTGACACCATCAGCAGCACCTACGATCCATGTCTCTGCTCTGGCGGTACTTGTACACTCCGCGCTGCCACAGGTCCCTGCTGGTCCCCAGGGAGTGCTGGAGGCACGGCCAGCAGGGAGTGAGCRGGCAACCTGTGATCCAGGCAGCACGTATGTGCTGAAAACCTCCACTTAGGGTCTGGGTACAGGGATGCACAGCTCATTCTCACCCCTGGCCTACGAGGGGAATCAGGTCTTCAGCTGAAGCAAGCCAAAATCTGATGCCTTCTTACCCAAGCAGAACCTCACTCTGTGACTAGTACCACTGAATTCAATGAAGGCACTTGTGGGACATGCTATGGAGTGTGAGGAAATACAAAAGAGTGTGCCTATAGGTATCATAAAAAATTCACATAAGATCGATTACAGCAAATTATAGTTTTGATTAGGGAATATTTAAATCTGTTGATTGTGTTATGCCTACCTCTGCATCCAGCCTTGCATGCTGTCATGTGTTGAAAATATCAAGTGTTCGATTATTTAAAAATTCAAGTGCAGAGAGGTCCACCAGTCAAGTAAGGAGCTGTTTCTTTTACTCCTGGATACGGCTAATGGAAATAGGTTATCTGGTTCCTTTAATAATGTATTATGAATTTAAGTTTTCTTAGAAATTGTTTCTTTTTTAAATGTATATATTTTTTAGCTGAGAAAACTCTTTTCTGGACTATGTTCTTCAGATAAACTGTGGGTTGTTCTCCAGAACAACTTTCAGAAGAGTCCTTATTACGGAAAGATTAGACTCCTTCTGAGACATGTTGCAAGTACAAAGGGATTTTGTAGTTATCAGAGGCTTGTGCTATGTACGTGAGAGACTTTCTTACTCAGGAAATTTGAGGAGAGAGGACAGTTTGCAGAAAAAATATTTTTTTTAATTTACTAGTTGTCAGTCACTTGAATAATCTCCCTTGAACTTTTTGTGTTTCTGAGTCTAAATGATAGGCAGGAAATTGTGAGGAAGTCCAGCAGTGCTAGCAAAGAGGTAAAACCTTTGCCTATGTATAAGAGGTGATCATGTGTCAAAGCTATATTGTCTGTGTCTGATGAAGCAGGGGAGAATCAGGCTACAGACCACATGGAGATGGAGGAAAAATTGCCTTTTAGTTGACTACTGCCAGCAGTTTACTCTGGAATGAGAAATGAAACAATGGTTAGTTACTGAGGGAAGTGGCTGCATTAGCATCAGTTCATGCGCTGACTGACATACTTACAGGGAATGGAGAGAGGAATTAGATCTGTTTTCAAATGCAAAGAAAAATTATATATTCTTGTTTCACAATCTCAGATGACAGCAAGCAGTGTGATATGTAGGAACACCTCTCTCTTTTGAGGAAGAGAGGGAAGGTAATATTTTCCACATGAGATTGTTTTGAAAACTCTTACTGGAAAACCCAAGGCTCTTAGTGCAAATTAATTATCTTCTGTCGCTTATCAAATGCCATCATTGATAGATGATCTCTGAGAGTGTCTTTCTGGACTATTTGGAAGATGTGCACAGCTACGCTGTTTTCTGTTCACATCACTGCCCAGTGCTGAGTCATAATGAGTACTGCAGGTATCCCTTCCAACCCAAACCGTTCTGTGATTCTATGATTCTATGTTTTCCTCTCTGGCTGATCAGAATAAAAGTCTGTCAGTGGGAAATATGCAAATACATACAATTTTGATTCCTCCAGACACTCAGCCCATCCAGTGTCTTGTCCTGGATCCTCAGTCTCTGTAGTTGCCTCATGCCCTGACACMCATGCAAACGGGTCTTTGAGTTGACCTCCTAACCTTACAATCTTTCCAGTAGTTGGCCTGGACCCTCTGGTCTCTCTGGTAGCCAACTTCTCCAGTTACCTCAGTCCCAGAGACACATACACATACTTGGTTCCCAGGCCAGTTAACTTACTCACTGGCTAGTCCAGCTTGATAGTCACTGGCAATCACACACTGACATGTGATACCCTTGTTGTCCCTCAAACAGGGTTTGTTACCGGTGTGCAATAAGACAATCTCACACACAGAGCCAAGATATTTATTTCATGTCTGCGCAGATGCGTGCTAGGTGGTAACTCCACAAAGCTAGCACACCAAAATACAAAACAAGTCCTTATTTATATCTTAAAATCAGCTAACTACCACCCATTCTACAAATAGATTGGTTATTATAATTTTATCATTACCATTTTGTTTTGTCATTCTCAACATTAACTATGCATGTTCAGTGGGTAAGGGGATTAATGTGGTAGGGGGAGATTTCAGCAGTGGAGGTGTGGTTTTCATATTATAATTAGGATAGGTTAACTTAGGACATGATCTTTGAGGAACTTGGCACAATTTTTACATTTTGAAAGACGCTTCTTTTATCTCAAGTTCATGCTTACTGGTTCATGACCATCCATTCCTTTTTTGTTCTAAAAATCAATTTATCAAAATGCTACATTATAACGGTTCCCATAGTATCTTAATTAAACATTTACAAGATACAATAGCTTCTTCATATAATCTTACTACACCCTCACTCACTCCAGTTTGTGGTTTAACACCAGTAGACAGCTAAGCACCACACAGCCACTCGCTGACTCTCCCCTGGTGGAATAGCTGTCACAGTCCATTTGGATCTCTAAAATTTACAGGGCAACGTACTCTGTGAATTATACTTTATTTTAGGAGCTCATTAAGAAGTACAATAAACAAACACAACAACAGGGGCTCGTTTCCCTTTTGCTCAGACTAGTCTGTCATGTGAATTCACTGATTCAGGTCATAAGGTTTCATAACTTAAAACCCATAACTCTTAATTCTTGTACCTGTGAGCAAAAAAAAAAATAGAATTATTAACCTAGCCAATGGTGAGAGTGCTATTCTTCCTCTTCCATCATAGTGCGGGCGACCCCTGTATCACACCGGGAAGCGTGAAAGCCCCAGCAGTCCAGCTGCTGTTGCATCTGCTTCAAAGGCTTTTTGGCTAAACTGATGTTTTATATCTTCCACCTTGGAAGTTTGGTCTGTACCATTTCCGTAAGTTAGCAGATTCTGAAGAAACTGCCAGATAAAAGACAATGGCTGCAGGAGCCAGCAATCCGCAGGTGATAGTGGCTGTGTAATGGCCCTTTAGCTCTTTCTGGGCACCTGTCCAACCTATGTGGTGCTCTCCCTTTGACCTAATGGGACTGCTCCCAGCATACATCAGGCCTTAGCATGAGCTGGGTTAGCCAAAATCTGAGGAGGAGTTGAGTGAACAGTCACAGATGGAGGAAAGAATCAGAAGGGTAAAAGTGAGAAAAACTCATGGGTTGAGGTAAAGATAGTTTAATAGGTAAAGCAAAATCTGTGCACAGAAGCAAAGCAAAATAAGGAATTCATTCGCTACTTCCCATCAGCAGGCAGGTRTTCAGACATCTCTAGGGCAGCAGGGCTCCATCACACATAATGGTTACTTGGGAAGACAAATGTCATAACTCTGGATGTCCCCACTTCCTCCTTCTTCCCCCAGCTTTTATTGCTGAACACCATATCATATGGTATGGACTATCCCTTTGATTAGTTGGGGTCGGCTGTCCTGGCTCCCAACTCCTTATGCACCCTCAGCCTACTCGCTGGTGGGGTGGTGTGAGAAGCAGAAAAGGCCTTGACTCTGTGTAAGCCCTGCTCAGCAATAATGAAAACATCCATGTGTTATCAACACTGTTTTCAYGACAAATCCAAAACATAGCCCCATACAAGCTACTATGAAGAAATTTAACTCTATCCCAGCCAAAACCAGTACAGTACCAAAGACAAATGCTTCTATGACCTGTGGTCCAACTCCAGTTGCTGGCACTTAGAACTCCATACACACATATGCACACTGAATAGAGTCACCTCACCCAGGAAAACAGTTAGAAATAGATTTTAATAAGAAGATACAATGGACAGTGCTGATTAGGTGCAGAGCATAGCCAGACAAGCATACTGACCAGCAGCCTGCTTACCCACCACTGGCCRCTTTTCACAGAATTACAGAAYGGTTGAGGTTGGAAGGGACCTTTGGAGGTCATCTGGTCCAACCTCCCTGCTCAAGCAAGGCCACCTAGAGCCAATTGTCAGGACTATGTCCAGATGGCTTTTGAATATCTCCAAGGAAGCCAACTCCACCACCTCCCTGGGTAACCTGTTCCAGTGCTCAGTCATCCTCATGGTAAAAAAGTGTTTCCTGATGTTCACACAGAAACTCCTGTGTTTCAGTTTGTGCCCATTGACTCTCATCCTTTTGTCCACTTACCCTTCTATTTTCCCATGCTTGCTCCTACCCAAATATCCTTGATCCCTGCCGTTCCCCAGCTTTGATTCCTCTCTTAAACACTCCATAATAAGCCTTGTGCAATTCCAAGATGCTCTTCTCTTGCATCCCATAGAGTGTCCCATACCCTCTAGGCAGTAGCTCCCCTCAGTCTCTAAGGTGACGCAGAAGGCCYTCATGTTGATTCATCTGATGGGTTTCACACCTGGACAATGGGGCTGATCTCTCTGCTAGGAGAGCCCTAGAAGGGGGCAGGGCAGGGCTCTGACTGGATTATTGGGATTCCCCGACCTGCCATGGTTCCTCTGTTCTCCTTTGCACATGGAGACAAGCTTTCTATCACATAACCTAACAAATGAATGGCATCCATACTGTTGTTCAATTACAACAGTGACTGTTTTTGATGGAATTTGGCAGAAAGTTTGTGGAGTTTTTTGTTTCAACATTTGTTTTCACAAACATCTACAGCAAATCATTGTCTACATCAATTCAGAGTATTAACTCAACATGTTCTATGATTCTGTGATTCTGTGTATGCTTTTTACTCAAGCAGATATGAACCTTTCTGCAAGTAAAGAATCTTTTTTATGAAAAGATGTTCCAGAACTCTTGCCTTAAATTTCCTGACTGGGAAAAAAAACTTAAGACAATTCCTGAACAAGTCCACTTTTTTTCTTTACACGTCACTACATCTTAAACTACCCACTTCCGTTTTTCCAATGTTTACTGTGTCTGTGTAAGATGCAGACTCAGACTGGTTTCCCTGTGTTTCTTGGGTCCTAGCAGGCCTTTGTGTAGCTTGGCTTCCTAAGAAATGCTTCTGTGTCCCACCATCATTCCTGCATTTGAATGTAACAAAATTCTCCCTGTGTTTTCTAGCCTTTACATCCCTGTGCTAAGCTACTGTATAATATTTGAGGCACGTATAGTAGCGGTCCAGCACTGTAAAGCAAGAAACTAGCATGTGCATCTTCCCTCTTCTCTCAAGCTCTTTATCAAGTGCTTTGTGATGACTGTAATGTTACTTTGTGAGTCCACAGGTAAAAGGACTGGGCATGTGTATCCATATCAAAGGAAAGAGGCAGACCTGGGAGCAGAGCRGGAAAAGAGGGTTCTTTGGGCATCAGCCCCACCCCAAGAGATGGTGGGGCATGAGGAACAACATGAAGACCTATCTGTCTGTCTTCTGCTTATGCTGCTGCATCTCCTGAGATAGCTTGCCACTCCTCATGAGTAATTCTCTTCTCTCTTTGGGTACCCCTGACTGGGGGACCCCATGGCTAGGGCAAGAGAGGAGGGAAAGAATAGAGAGTATTGGGACACTGAGTTGCAAGTAATAGTTTGTCTGAGAGGAAGAAGCTGAGGCAGACAAGGGAAATTGCTGAACACAGGAATGAAGAAACTGGTGCCCGGTGAACATTTTCAGCTGGATATCATCATGGCAGAACAACAAAGAGAAAGGAGGAGTTTCTGTTGAAGCCTTTGTGAATCACACAGCAGGGACATTACTCAGCATTTTCCCAGCCCTGATAGGTCAGAGCAAGAGAAAGCTCACCTGTCATTAGAAATAGCTTACATTTTAGCAGTGTGGTTAGCTCAAACTTGTAAATACAGACACAATTCCTTGCAAAAAAACTTTAAGTTGGACTATTTAGAAAGGTGAACCAAATAAGTCTGATTTAAGAGTAAATTAAGAGTAATAATAATCTCATTAACCATCTGCAATAGATAATTGTGATTAGGCACTGTCCTTTCCATAACCTTGCTCTGTCTCTGTGAATGAAGGTGCTGATGAATTGAGGCTGTCAAATGGAACTGGCCCATGCTCTGGGAGAGTGGAAGTAAAACATGAGGAGCAATGGGGAACTGTGTGTGATGGTGACTGGACCATAGAAGATGCTGAGGTTGTTTGTAAGCAAATACGATGTGGATCTGCTGTTCAGGCCCTTAATCGAGCTCCTTTTGGAGAAGGATCTGGACCAACATGGTTGTATCGAGTTGACTGCCGTGGTGATGAATCCGCTCTCTGGAACTGCTCACATGCAGGATGGGGTACTTTTACCTGCCCTCATTACTTTGATACTGGAGTGATCTGCTCAGGTAAGAAGTCATCCAACCTTGTATAATAGAAAAATGCTACAAGGCTGAGATCAAACTTTGTCCTAGATGGATAAAGCCAAGTATTGCACAGAGGTAACACTTTCTCCATGGCCTCTGTTCAGCCAAAGCAAGTTGCACCAGCACGAAGCCTCTGCTGACCTCAAGTGTATATCTCCTTTGCCTGGGCACAGCAATGACATAGAATGGAAGTAGACATAGTACATGACATAGAACAGAAAAAGAAACACTATTTGTTTCTACCACAGCTCTCTCAAGCAGCAGGAGAGGTCTTTGACCAGGAATGGGGGCTGAAAAAGCAGGTGTAGATGGAGAAGCAAGAATATGCTGTGTTATGCCATACAACTGCCCTTCTTCTCCAGATCTTTGTGTAAGCTAAGACAGGACAGTCTGCAATGGCAAACAAATCCAATGTTTGTTTGGCTGCCTTCCTCTGCAAGATGTGTTTGGTTTTGCTCTTTGGATAAAGTACCATTGCAAGACTTTTTTCCTTCTCAGCTTCATTTGTCCTTTTTGATTTTTATAAGGTTCCTGTCAGCCCATTAATCCAGCCTGTCTAGGTCCCTCTGAATGGCAGCTCTGCCCTTGAGGATATCTTCCCCCAACCCCCCAAATGCACTCCATCACCTCCTCCAGGTTGTTGGTAAAGATGCTGAACAGAACAGGTCCCAGGAAAGACCCAACAAGTGGTATTCCACTTGTTGCCAGCCTCCAGGTAGAGTGCAACCCACTAATCACTACTCTCTGGGCCTGACCATCCAATCAGCTTTTTTAACAATGTAGTTGTCCACCCACCCAGACTGTAACATCCTAGTTTGGACACAAGAATATTGTGCAAGATGTAACATCCTAGTTTGGACACAAGAATATTGTGCAAGACAGTGTCAAAAGCCTTGCTAAATGTGAGGTAAATGACACATGCTGGTCTCTCCTCATCCACAAATCGAGTCACTTTTATCAGAGAAATTAATAAGGTCACACAGGCATGATTTACCCTTGGTAAATCCGTGCTGGCTCTTCCCATTCACTTTCTTGTGCCCTGAAATGTGTTCCAGGAGGACTCACTGCATGGTTTTCCTAGGTATCAAAGTGAGACTGACCAGCCTGTAGATCTCCAGACTGTCTTTTTAGCCTTTTCTGAACATGGATGCAACATTTCCTCTTTCCTCTTTCTGGGGCGCTTCAGCTTCCTATTCATTTGAATAATGAAGTCTTGAGGACACACACTAGTAAATGACTGTTTATTTATTTATTTATTTGGGGATTGCTACTTCTCAGTGTTTGGCAAATGTTCAAAACTTTCCTCCTTCTGTAGCTTCCCAAGAATTTAGTATTTTCACATACTAAGAAATAAGCATTCCCATACACCATTTTCTCTCTTGTCAGTGGCATACAGGAATTGCCACAATGGTTATTTAAAAGTGTCAGTGGTCCTCAGAGAAGTGACACGTGCCTTGCCCATGAAGGTATGGGGGTTATTAAATTAGGTCGGTACAACCAACCCTTGATGCTGGATTTCTTGGGKTTTTTTTTCCAGGTTTCTCTGAGCTGCGTCTGACTGGAGGGGACACTGCCTGCTCAGGACAGCTGAAAATAAAGCAAGAAGAAACTTGGGCTACGGTCTGTTTTTCGCACATTGATTTCAAAACTGCCTCTGTTATATGTAATGAGTTAGAGTGTGGCCAGGCTGTGGATGTCTTGAGAGGAGCTCACTTTGGAGACAGACATGAACTGATCTGGCAAGAAGAGTTTCACTGTGTAGGGAATGAGACTCACCTTGCACACTGTGCCAGAATGCTGCACCATAGTAAGACATGCTCTCATGATGCCACTGTTGTATGTTCAGGTGAGACTTTGGACTGATGGACGTAATTTACATGTGTCCTATATGTCGTCTTCTTGTCAACCCACAGTTCAGAGCCTCTGTATATTTCTGTGGTCCTCAGGGTTCTTAGGTGCTTCCTCTATCATGCCTTGAGCCATGCAGGGAAGGCCAGGAAGTAATRGAGAGCAGCCCCACAATCTCTCATTCACTCTACTGAGAGTCTGCATTTAACATGGGCTGTTCTAACCACTTCACTTCTGCACCAGGGATGCGGATCTCAAAAGGATCTTTTATGCTACTAGAGGTATGCACTCAATAGTGTGCCGAGAATTCTTTCCATGTCTTTCTTATATACATAAAAGGAGAGATGGCCAGAGCAGACAAGCAGGAACATGGAGGAGTGAATTTATTTTCTGTGCTGCCAGTGTGTATGTTAATCCCTGGCACTTCAATTAATTATAAAATTAGGAGAGGTACCATACCTCCATAAGGTCAAAGGAGGTACAAGTTACAAATTTAAGTTATTTTTTTAAAAAAAGAAAAAGTTGTCAGAGGCCTGGATGACTTTAGTTGTGGCTGCCAGGTAACATTATTTAAGAACTCCATACAGTCATGTCTGCTGGCGGCTCTAAATACAGCTAACTTATTGCCACCCACTACAAAAGTGATGATTAGACCTAGCAAACACCACTTTTTTCCTGAGGGCACAAATCAAAAGGGGTAAACTGAACATGGGGCAGAGCTGCTGGCAACACCCTGTCACAAAACAAGCCTGGAAAGAACTGCAGTTCATGTCCATTTCCCAGTCAAAGGGCTGCAGTCTGTTTCAGGACTGCCTTGGACACTGTCCCACTGGCCATGGTGATCTGGGGTGCTGGCTGGGGAGCTATGGCTGCCAAATGGCCCAGTTAAGGTATCAGTAACTGACAGGTCTTGGCTCCTGCCTCTATCTTGCAAGAGTCACAGCTCAGAGCAGAAATCCAGGTCTCATTAGGGGGAGTATGATGCAAGGACCAAGCAAGAGTAAGAAGTAACGGTGTGAGAAGATAGAGGGACTGCATGGGGCTGGCAGTAGGACACCACAGTCCTACCCATGCTGCACTTAAATTATTGTGAATATGCTGATGGGCACAGCCTGTTGTGTTCAGAGCCTTATTCTGTGGCATGGATGAAAGTTGAAATTTGCACTCTGCAGTTGCTGCTTACCGGGTAATGTGAGATGACCAACTACTGAAAGAGGGCTGCTGGTAGCTCCTACTCTGAGTTTCTCACATGCTCCAAATGCAATGCTGGAACTGCCTCTGCAAGAAAAGATGTTGCAAGGTAGCAGCAGTATTGTGGGGGGAGGAGAGAGCAGAGCAGAGGAGGAGAGACTGAACTTAGAGTCAAAAGACTTTTAGTCATGTAGTGCAGGCTACAACATGGACAACTGTCATGGTTTAACCCCAGCCAGCAACTAAACACCACGCAGCCACTCRCTCACCCCCCAGCTCCGGTAGGATGGGGGAAAGAATCAGGAGGGCACACGAAGGAAAACCCGCAGGTTGAGATAAAAACAGTTTAATAATGGAAATAAAACAAAGTAGAACAGTGATAATAACAGTGATAACAACAACAACAACAGAATATACAAAGCAGGCGATGCACAATGCAGCTGCTCACCCCCCATGTGTTCCGAACAAACCGCACGAGACAAACCCCCCGATCCCCTCCCCAGTTTTATACTGATCATGATGTCACATGATACAGAATACCCCATTGGCCAGCTGGGTCAACCGCCCCGGCTATGCTCCCCCCCAGCTCCCCCTGCACCTGGCAGAGCTTGGGAGGCTGAAAAGTCCTGGTGCAAGCACCACCCAGCAACAACCAAAGCATCAATGGGCCATCAACATTCCTTTCATTACCAAACCCAACACACAGCACCCCCTCCAGCTACTGGGAAGAAAGTTAACTCTGTCCCAGCCGGAACCAGGATAACAACAAAGACTTTTTTTTTTCAGAGCTGGCTTATGAGCATCCTGGTCTAACATGCTTCCCAGTAACCTGAGACATAGTGAGTGCTAATTCCTTGCAGCTAGTTCCCTGCAGCTAGATCTCTCTTACAATTTCTAATGCAATAGCATAAAAAAAAAAAAAATAGTAACTGCTAAGTTCCTTTATTTTTACTGCAGGCTATGGTGGGTACAGGCTGGCAAATGGCAGTACCACATGTTCAGGGAGAGTAGAGCTTCTTCATGGAGGTACGTGGGGAACCCTGTGTGACTACCTGTGGGATTTACCAGCTGCCAATGACCTCTGCCAACAACTGGACTGTGGAGTTGCCCTACTGATACCTGATGGACAGTCCTTTGGGAAAGGAAATAGATCTGTCTGGAATGGCACATTCAGCTGCAACAAGAATGGCTCACACCTGAGAGACTGTCCTGTGAGTGTGCTAAGTCATGATGAATGCCCTGCTGGAAAAGACGCTCATGTGGTATGTTCAGGTGAGCAGCGCAAAAGTCTAAGAGGAGAACTGAAAAACTCCTTCTCTGAGGAAAAATATGGACCCAAAATCCAGAGGGTGTCTGTGGAGCCAAGCTCCGTCTTTTGTCTGCTGCTACAGGCATTTCCAGGATTTGAGGCTGCACTTCCCCTGCACCGCAAGGCTGCTCTCTGTGAAATGCTCCTAGTGTCAGGGAACAGCAAGAACAGGGCTCCTCCACAAAGTAGGATGAGCTGGAGGCAGAGGGTGAGGCCAACACAGGCAGTGTGCATCAAGGCACAGAGGACAGAGGAAGGTACTGATAACAAGGTCTGTGGACAGTCCCAGACAAGGCAAAGTAATCAATCAGATGGAGGGTCCAACTGGAGGGTGCAGTCAGGAGCAGCGGGACACAAGACTGGAGACAGCTACACCAGTCACAGGCTGAAGGCCTAGTCCAGATTTAAGTGAGGCCTTGAGCCAGTAGCCCGAGGATGCATAGCTGGAGGCCCTAGATGAGGCTGGTCAGAACAATTAAGGTGTATTGGTTGACCCAGAGCCCTGAAACCTAGTGCCCTGAGTTTAAAAATTGCAAAGGGGACCAGATCCTGATTTCTAGTTATTATTCTCAGTAAAATAGGTGGACTGAAGTCCAGTGATGAGTATGGAAGTTCCAGTGGCCCAGTGGGGTCATTTTTACTACTGAATGCTAAGCAAAACTCATTCCCATTTCCCAGTCACTTTCAGGTCATGCCCAAACATGATATCTCAGTATTCACTATCTCTTATATTCAGGGTGCCCAGGGGGCAGGTTGGTGAATGGCACAACATGCTCCGGCAGAGTGGAGATCCGCCATGGAGACACATGGGGAAGACTCTGCCACTCCCACTGGAATTTGGAAGCTGCCAGCGTTCTCTGTCATCAGCTGAACTGTGGCTATGCAAAGTCAATACAGACAGGAGACCGTTTTGTGGATGGGAATGGGCCTGTATGGAGAGATGTTTTTCACTGTGAAGGGACAGAGTCCTGCCTGTGGGATTGTGCTCAAGTGACTTTGGGCAATCCAACCTGTTCAGCCAGCGAAGCAGCCACTGTTATTTGCTCAGGTAAGTCAGGAGTGTTTTTTTATGGGCAGTACAACTTCAGACCAAAGCAGCATTGGTAATCTCACTCTGCCAAGTAAGTCTGGTATGTCAGCCTGTCTTTAATGCCCTTTCCTTTCCCCCACCCCACCAACCTTGGTTTCAGCATAAAAACTTCATTTAGTAGAGGGATTCACATTGTTTACATGTGCCTGACTCCTCACAGGATCTAGTCTTTTAGCTGGGGAAGACTTTCTCRCTTCCTATTGCAAACCCTTGTGTGCATGAAAGTAAACAAAGCCTTAACAGAGGCTGTCTCCTTAACCAATGGTGAGAATTACTTTTTTTACCAACATAGAAAATTGTCTTCCATCTCTCTCCTGCATGTTATTTCTACTGCAGTAAAAGCAGTAGATATTATTCAATCCATTTTCCAACTCTCTTGAGCCCAGGTCTTGAGGAATCACTCAGACTCTCAGGTGGTGAGACCCGCTGTGATGGGCGAGTTGAGATCTCTCTCCATGGCATGTGGAGCAGAGTCCTGGATGATGAATGGGACATTAAGGATGCTCATGTGGTATGCAGACAGCTCCAGTGTGGAATTGCCGAGAAAGCCTATTACCTTCCAAGGTCTGAGCGAGGCATGGGTCTTGTGGGCTTAAGAAKTGTCCAGTGTGCTGGAAATGAGACTCAGCTGATGCTCTGTAAGACCTCCCACTCTCAAACAGTGCCAACGGGAGTTGCTGAAGATGTTGGTGTGATTTGCTCAGGTGAGTTACTGTGCAAAAGGAACAGAATGCTTCCTGGGTTGCCTCTAGCCCACCTTGTGCTGTGGTCTCGCCAGATCTTAAATAGGTATGGGTCTGAGCTTGTATACTGTAAGGGACAAATGATAGTTAAGGAAGCAAGTGTAATTTACATAATGCTTTCTTCACCTGAATTTCTTAAAGAATTTATCTCACAGAATCAAAAAGAACTAATACAATACAGAAGCCATAAGAACACTAATTTGGCCATGACTGCCACATATTCTGACTGTCACTTGGGAATTAAATAGTTTTTATTCTGTGACATTTCTATATTTATAGATACCTGCAGCCTTTCTAAAATAAATTAGAACTGTTTCTACTCTTCTTTTATTTTATAACCCATCTGTACTGTGTCTGTCTCTGTCTAACTAAATGAGTTTAGATAGAAAACAGCTTCTCAGGCTTTCTAAGATAGGGTGATCTCTGCATATACCTAGTATGACTAGACACTCCTTCTTGTTTGCAACATCTCACAGGAATTACTCAAACATTTACGTGATGCAGGAGTAGGCCTTTCCCTTTACGCGGCTTTAGGATCACAGGAGTTCTGCCCAAGAAACCATAACAGAACAACTAGAATATAATAAGAACATGATGCCTTAAAAGTGCTTTAAATATACAGCCATTACGCTGACCTGTGCATTATCATTATATTGCATGTTGACAGCTGGGTTTTCTTCCTGCAGGTAGCAGACAGATCAGGCTGGTGAATGGAACAAAGCGCTGTGCTGGGAGAGTAGAGCTTTATCATGATGGCATCTGGGGCACCATCTGCGATGATAACTGGGATCTATCAGATGCTAATGTTGTTTGCAAACAGCTGGGATGTGGACATGCCATCAAGGCATTTGTCTCTGCTCATTATGGTGAAGGCTCAGGACAGATCTGGCTGGATGATGTGAACTGCACCGGGGCTGAATCTGATCTCTGGGCATGTCCCTCTAGGACATGGGGCCAGCACAACTGCCAACACAAAGAGGATGCTGGAGTCCTGTGCTCAGGTGTGTTCAAAGAATCCTTTGGGTTGAAAGGGGAGGCTTACATGAAGGGGAAGCGGAGAATAGTGGAGACTTGCTTGGACAGCCTCTTGCTTTCTCTTGACTACAAGCATAGTTAGTCAGCACATCCCCTTGGTGCCACCAAGATGCAAAGGGTCTACAGAAGTCCTTATTTTGTGTTAACACACACACAAAAAGTGTGTGGTAGGGTATTTGGGGGATAAATTGGAGGGTTTCCATAAAGGTTTCCACAGCAAGGGGCTGTGGGTGTTTTTGTGCAGAAGGAGGTCATCCACTGCCATATGCCCATTACAGTTGGTTACAGCTGGCTCTGAAACCAATGGAAAAAACCCACTGTGCACCAAAGCATCAGTCAATCAGAGGAGCGTATGGTGRATCTGCTCCTGCATATTTAAGACAGAGTGGTGGCTGCAAGAGAGAGGAGAAATGAAGGAGAAGTGGAAAAAGACACTGCTGGGGACACGGCTGGAGACATGGTTTCCATGCCAGAGAAGGTATGCCTCTGAGAGGACTGTGGGCTGTGGATAAGCCATGCTGGAACAGATACGCTCCTGAAGGCACTGCAGCATATGGAGGGCCCACGACGGAGCAGGTGCCAACCCTGAAGGGACTGCAGCCTGTGGACAGCAGTTGGTCAGCCACATTGGACCAAGTACAAACCCTGAAGGGACTGCAGCCTTTGGAGAGCCCACAGTGGAGCAAATACAACCCATGAAGGGACTGCAGCCTGTGGCCCACCCATGCTGGAGCAGAGGAAAATTAATAAGAAGCAAGGAACAGCAAAAAAACCCCACAACCTCCTGCACTGCCACCCTCACTGAAGGAATTGGGAGGGAAACAAAGCAAGCTAGGACTAGTGGAGTGGATAAAAGGTGTTTCCCTCCATAGTTGTTTAATTCTTAATGTTTTCTTTTTTTTTCCTCATTACCCAAAGCAATAATTAAGATTATATTAAGTGCAAAAAATAAAATTAAGTTAAATTTCCCAAGTGGAAACTGTTTTGCCCATGATAGCACACAGTAAATGTGGGACACACTCTGGCAACATTAGTACCTGGCATGCCCTGGGACTGGAATAATTGTAGTGAATTCAAAGCCCCAGAGAAGCCTTGGTTCTGATATTGGAAATTTGCCATGGTGTGATGTAAGCGGTACACCCATTGTCGGGG
>JASVER010000050.1:7205852-7224656 GCA_030449065.1 Oceanodroma leucorhoa | reverse complement strand
GGGGGGGAAGGTTATGGACTATGTGTAAACAGGTGGGAAATGGAGAGTGTGACAGACTTTGTTGGAGGGGAAGGTGATTGGGAAGAATTCCAGTGGCCTGGAGCCTGGATATTTTTTTGTTCAAGAATATCAGCCCAGAAGATGCAAAGGGGTTATGTTGCCCGTGAAACCCCAAGAGAGTGGTGTGTTGCTTTGCTGTGGGGTACACCAGAGCCTACCATGTCCTCACAGCAGGGCTTCAGGAGGCACTGGGACAGCTTAGCAGAACTGGGGAATCTGGTTGACAGTCTTTGTCAGAGTAATTGTCTGGTAAAAGTGATGTTAACTAGCGCTCAGCACAAAAGGGAGGATTCTGGTCAGAAGTTAGCAGCTAGTAGCACTGAAATGATCAAATTGCACGCTTCAGGCTGCTTGTGGGAGCACCTTAAATTGACTGACCTGGAGAGGGACCCTGACACTTTGGGAGGGGAAACTAGGGGCTCATGATGAATTAAAAAATAAGTCCTTTCAGGCAGCCCTAGTTACAATAATTAAGGAGCCCTACGGAAAAGAGTACACTGCTCCCCAGACTGTGACTACTCAATGGGTCTTTACTCTGAGTGTAAATGAATAGAGAAATGTAGAGAAACTTACAGCCACTGCTCTGCAGTGGCTATGGCATTGCTGGGACGCCAGAGCAGATGATACACAGATGAAAGCTTGAGACAGCAGGACTTTGGGGAGTTTGGGCATAAGCCAATTGTAAACACTATCCTGAACAATGTACCTCAGTTATGAGATATGAGTTATGAGAGGTATGTTGAGCGGTGCCTAATCGTGTTGATCCTCAAACAAAATACCCCTTTGAAAGGACTGGGAAGAAGGGGATAATCAACTGCAGTTTCCTGGACTGCTGGAGTGTGGTTACAGACAAAGGGAGAGGAACCCTGAAAAGCTTGTGATCACTAATGCTAGGGCTTGAAATCTTCAATGGCTAGGCACAGTTACTAATGACCCTCTGGTACCAGCTAGTGGGATGCCCTGTTGATCAAGGAGTGACCTATATATACCATTCTGGAGTGAGGATGCCAGAAGAAGAGTGCAAGCTAACAGCATGGATGAGGATAATACCGAGGATCCAGCAGTATGGTCAGCCTCAGGAAAAAACATAAAGGGAGAATGAGAATTCTGCATGTCCCCATCCTACACACTGGGACTTTAGGATGTATCTGAAAGAAAAGGGAGACAATATGAGACACTGGGAGGAAAAGCCCTTCATAGACCTAGCATTGTGAGCACAGGACGGAGGTGAGAGCTTGTTTAAACTATTCCCTTCTGCTACCCCCACGTCTGGACCACATACTGCTCTGACAACTGATTTGAACTTACTGCATCAGGGCGGTTCTCACCTGGCCTGGCAGTGAATGAAGCTAACCAAATTTATTAGATTGTCCAGACAAGGCAGCCAGGCACCTTTGCCTCCACAATGTTGTGTCCTAGTGGATACCTAATGATACTGGCGCTCAATGCACCTTATTGTCCTCTCCGTGTAGCAGTGATAAACAAATAGTTCTTGGAGTAACTGGAGGAGAACGTGCCCAGCTCTGGAGGAAGGAAACATAAGCTTCAATAGATGGGTTTGGTACACCTTACTTGTTGCCACTGGCCCTACTGCCCCTGTCATCCTTGGCATTGTCTTTCTTGACCACTGGAGATGGATGAATGGGACAGGAAGGATTTGGGTTTTTTGGAATAGGCAGTGTGGCTTGCACAGGTGAGAACCAGCTATGGGACTCCCTAGGACTCTCTAATCACCCAAACATCGCTGAATTTGCTTAAACAGACCCAGGTGTCAGTCACTTGGCAATCCAAGTAATTTGCTGAAATCAGTATCAAACTGACCAAGGGGCCACTGATGAAATGGCAAAAATAATTGTTTCCCTGGAAAAACAATGGGTGGTCTTAAACACACAGTCATCTTACAACAGTCCTGTTGTTTGACCTGTGTGGAGGCCTGCTGGAGAATGATGATTTACAATAGACTTCAGAGCTCTCAATGAAGTCACACTCCTGTTAGCTGTTATAGTTCCAGACACTCTTGTATGAGCTAGAAGCTGAAGAATACATCTGGTATGCTATAACTGGTATTACAAATGCTTTTTTTTTTCCAATCCCACTGGTCAAAGAAGCAAAACTTGAGTTTGTCTTCACTTGGAGTGGTGTGCAGTACACCTGGAACCAGCTGTCCAAGGGTGGAAACACAGCCCTTGCTATCTGCCATGGCATCATCCACCAGAATTTAAAGCAACAGAATTCCAAAGAACTTTTCCTCTACCTTGATGTATTGATTGGAGGAACAACTCCAGAAGTACTAAGTAAAGGGCTATAGGAAATAATTTATCCAAGCTCAGGAGTGATGCATCCCAACAAAGAGGAAGTCAGGCAAAAACATCAGGAGGCCTGCATGGATGAACAAGGAGCTCCTGGACGAACTCAAACACAACAAGGAAGCCTACAGAGGGTGGAAGCAAGGACAGGTAGCCTGGGAGGAATACAGAGAAATTGTCCGAGCAGCCAGGGATCAGGTTAGGAAAGATAAAGCCCTGACAGAATTAAATCTGGCCAGGGACATCAAGGGCAACAAGAAAAGCTTCTACAGGTACGTCGGGGATAAAAGGAAGACTAGGGAAAATGTGGGCCCTCTCCAGAACGAAATGGGAGACCTGGTTACCTGGGATATGGGCAGAGGTACTCAATGACTTTTTTGCCTCAGTCTTCACTGGCAAGTGCTCAAGCCTCACYGCCCAAGCCACAGAAGGCAAAGGAGGGGACTGGGAGAATGAACAGCTGCCCACTGTAGGAGAAGATCAGGTTCAGGACCATCTAAGGAACCTGAAGGTGCACAAGTCCATGGGACCCAATGAGATCCATCCGCGGGTCCTGAGGGAACTGGCGGATGAAGTTGCTAAGCCGCTATCCATCATATTTGAGCAGTCGTGGCAGTCCAGTGAAGTTCCCACTGACTGGAAAAGGAGAAACATAGCCTCCATTTTTAAAAAGGGAATAAAGGGAAAAAAGGAAGACCCGGGGAAACTACAGGCCAGTCAGTCTCACCTCTGTGCCTGGGAATATCATGGAACAGATCCTCCTGGAAGCTATGCTAAGGCACATGGAGGACAGGGAGGTGATTCGAGACAGCCAGCATGGTTTCACCAAGGGCAAGTCCTGCCTGACCAACCTAGTGGCCTTCTATGGTGGAGTGACTACATCAGTGGACATGGGAAGAGCTACAGATGTCATCTATCTGGACCTCTCTAAGGCCTTTGACACGGTCGCCCACAACATCCTTCTCTCTAAACTGGAGAGGTACGGATTTGATGCGTGGACTGTCCGGTGGATGAAGAATTGGTTAGATGGTTGCATCCAGAGGGTAGTGGTCAACAGCTCAATGTCCAGATGGAGATCAGTGACAAGTCGTGTCCTGCAGGAGTCCATACTGGGACCGATACTGTTTAATACCTTCATCAATGACATAGACAGTGGGATCAAGTGCACCCTCAGCAAGTTTGCAGATGACACCAAGCTGAGTGGTGCAGTCGACACGTCTGAGGGACAGGATGCCATCCAGAGGGACCTGGACAAGCTCGAGAAGTGGGCCCACGTGAACCTCATGAGGTTCAACAAGGCCAAGTGCAAGGTCCTGCACCTGGGTCGGGGCAACCCCCAGTATCAATACAGGCTGGGGGATGAAGGGATTGAGAGCAGCCCTGCCGAGAAGGACTTGGGCGTACTGGTGGATGAAAAGCTGGACGTGAGCCGACAATGTGCGCTTGCAGCCCAGAAGGCCAACTGTATCCTGGGCTGCATGAAAAGAAGCATGGCCAACAGGTCGAGGGAGGTGATTCTGCCCCTCTGCTCTGCTCTGCTCTGGGGAGATCCCACCTGGAGTACTGCATCCAGCTCTGGAGCCCTCAGCAAAAGAAAGACATGGACCTGTTGGAGCAGGTCCAGAGGAGAGCCATGGAAATGATCAGGGGGGTAGAATGCCTGTCCTATGAATAAAGGCTGAGAGAGTTTGGGTTATTCAGCCTGGAGAAGAGAAGGCTTCGGAGACACCTTATTGCAGCCTTCCAGTACTTAAAGGGGGCTTATAAGAAAGATGGTGACAAACTTTTTAGCAGGGCCTGTTGCAACAGGACAAGCAGGAATGGTTTTAAACTAAAAGAGGGTAGATTTAGACTAGATATAAGGAAGAAATTTTTCACAATGAAGGTGATGAAACACTGGAACAGGTTGCCCAGAGAGGCGGTAGATGCCCCATCTGTGGAAACATTCAAGGTCAGGCTGGACGGGGCTCTGAGCAACCTGATCTAGCTGAARATGTCCCTGCCCACAGCAGGGGCATTGGACTAGATAACCTTTAAAGGTCCCTTCCAATCCAAACTATTCTATGATTCTATGATTCTATGATTACCTGTCTCAATGCTGGATTTGCCATAAATCACCCCAAAGTAAAAAGGCCCCCTCAAGAAATACAGGTTTTAGGCATGCAAAATAGGTGGAGATACATGCCAGCTGACCAAATTGCTTGGATAAGCACCATGGACCTCCACACAATAAACAAGAACCCAGACCTTCTTGGGCGTTACTGGATTTTGATGTACGCACATCCCTCATTAGAGGAAATTGACCAAACCCATATATCAAGTGACCTGAAATAAGCCTCATTTTGAGTGGGAAGAGGAACACCAGCAAGCTTTGGAGCTGATCAGCAGAAGACAGTCCATGCCATGGCATTAGGACTAATATGGGTAGGTAGCAATATTAAAAAATTGTTATATACACATGCAGAAAAGAAAAGCGTGAAATGGAGTTTGTGGCAATGAGCATCTCAAGAGATAAGAGACACTGTTGGAACTCTGGAGTCAGAGCCACAAAGGAGCAGAAAATAACTACTCCCCTCTAGAACAAGAAGTCCTAGCTGCATATGCAGATGGTGTCTGAGTGCCACTGAAGTGAGTGCAGAGCAGTCACTGTGGTTATGCCCTAGACTAGCTATCCTGAATTTTAGGTTAAGGACTCAAAATTACTGAGGGAAGAGCAACCACAACTACATGCCAGAAATGGCTGCTGGCCCTTTGCCAATCTGCACATAGTGGTTCAAGCTCTGGACCAGGATTAGTTGAATTTACTAAGTCAATGGCCAGCAAATCAATAGTATGAGAAAGACCAAACATCTTTGGCTGTCAAAACCCTAGCATATGATGAATTAAGTAGTGGAAATAAACAACAGAGTTTGTTCACTGATGGATCCTGTAAAAACACAGCAGGAAACAGGAGGTGGAAGTCCTTGGAACCCTTCTACAAGAGAAGCTGCCATCTGGAAGGAGACTTGAAGAAGTTTGAAAGGCCTTGTAAATAGCCTTGGAACATACTCAGGAACATCAACAGACCCACGTATACAGAATCCCGGATGGAGAATAATGGGGTAAGGAAATCGCTTAAAGAATGAAATTGTGATAATTGGCAGCAGTGAAGAAAACCATTTTGAGCAGAAGTATGGAAAGTAGTGCAACAGCTGCTTGACGAAAGACCTGCTTAGTATGTCATGCTAATAATGCATATATCCCAAATTCAAAGGCAACTCAAGAAGGCAAACACAGCAACCAAGCTGACCAGCTAGCTTAACCTGTCAGTAGAGATTTGGGATGGGACCGTAGAGGAAAACTATTTCTAGATAGATGAGCCTATGAAACTGCTGAGCATGCTGCGAGGGATCGAGGACAGAGAAGGCTGCTTAGGCTTGTCTTGGGAAAATATAATGCAAGCAATTAGAGAGTGTGATGTCTGTGGAATAACACAACATACAGCATGAATGATGAAACAGTACGCATAGTGAGAGAAATGAATGTTTGGAGACACCTGGCAAGTAGATTATATAGACCAACCCCTTCCTCCCCAGCACCACTGGCAGATGCTATGTTTTCATAGTGGTAGAGCATCACAAGGGTGGCTAGAAGCTTTCCCCACTCAGACAGCAAATGCATGTAGCACCCTAGAAGGAATAAACAAACATATCTGTGGACACCATGAAATGCTGCTTATGCAGGAATCAGACAACCTAAGTCATTACAAAAATACAACCATTCAAGAATGAGTAGAGTGGGTACATCGCCACACAGCTGGAAAAGTAGAGTTGTGCAATGGTTTACTTAAACCCATGCTAAAAACACTAGGGAAAGGGTCTATCAGGGAATGTATGACACCCTCACATTCCTCACCTCCAGGAAGTTGCGTGACTAGCTAACCTAGAGCCAGGAACTTGTCATAGAAGCCCAAAAGAAAACCTGAGCTCAATTGTGTGATAAAGTACCAGCCAGCCCTGAGGATGCTTGGATTGGGAAGCCTGCAACAGTTGAAATCCCTACGAAAGCGGTCTCTGATGTTTGAAGAGCAAGATTATTTACTGGTTGGTCTTTGGAAAAAGAAAATGATATGTGTGCCTTTACATAAAGTAAACAGAAGAGAGTAATCTTACTTTACCTCACAAACTATATTCTTGTTCATGTGTTTTGCAGGGACAAGGTCTGAATTTTGTAATAAATATATGTTGGGATTGATATGATGTTAACTCCTATAATGTGGTTCCCAGAATGAGAGGTAGTGTTTTATTGACTATATGTGCACATTGTTAAAATGTCAATACCTATTTTCTGGGACTAAGGGTAGAGTTTATACTGTATGTATTTTATTATTATGATGATGGTAAAGTAGAGTTTATAATGGATGTATGTTCAAGCACTTCTTAAATAGGTGTTTCACAGAGGTGAGGGGTTTAATGTACTGGCTATAACTGGAGGGTTTCGGTCACCAGAGGCTGCAGGTGTGCCCTGTGCTTCTGCATGGGAGCCATTCCAGCTGGCACTGAAATTATTGTAAACAAGTCATTTCACACCAAAACTTCAACAAATCAGAGGGGCACATGGCACCTATGCTTCAACATACCAAAGAAATATGCCTGCAACTGTGGGTGTGGCCATCACTGCTGTTTGTGTATGTAGATGCTGGTGAATGATTGCTAACCAGAGAGGATCACTGGACGATTTTTGGTTTTAAGTGTTTATCACTTTCGGAGTGGTTTCCTCTGGCACTTTCTCATTCAGAGTGATGAACAGGAGTGTTAGCAGATTCTGGATTTCACTTATCACAGCCAAGTTCCTAGCAGAATCAAGCCCCTCTAATTCCATTTTTATGTCTTCACTTCTAGAGTTCCTGGCTCTGAGGCTGGTGAATGGCAATGACTGTGCGGGGCGGCTAGAAGTTTTCTACAATGGGACATGGGGGAGCATTTGCTCCAATCGTATGTCTCAACTCACTGCAATAACTGTGTGCAAACACCTGAACTGCGGACATGGTGGAGAAATCGCAAGAGACTTCAAATATGGCAGAGGTTCTGGGCCCACGTGGCTGGACCACATTGAGTGCACTGAGCAACATAGCTCTCTCTGGCAATGCCAGTCAGACCCCTGGGATCCTCAGTCATGTGATAACAGAGCAGAAGAGACCCATATTTCTTGCACCGGTAATTAGAAATGCATCTGTACAGGACTCTCCAGACATATACACAAACCTATGCATGCATATATGGACACTGTAGTAATTACCTCATGTTTGGTTTTATCTGGTATATATTATTTCTAGTTTCATGCAAACGGCACAAACATTTTTCTTTGTCTATATCCCTGATGTAAACAAGTGTCACCAAGTGCAGTTACCCGGTGGAAATCCCAGGGAAGTCCCTGATAGGATGACGCCATTGCATATTTTTAAAGCAAAAATCTATGATACACAGCCAGTCTGTGAGATCTGAATTAGGATCAGACTTCTCAAGAAGTCTAGAGGCATGCATGTGTTTCTACATGTATGGAGGCATATCAGTGCATATGTACATGTACACACGTGCATGCACATAGCCATGGACAAGTGTATGAATTCTTCAGTTCTAAAGGTCCATTTCTAATGCCTGCTTTTATGACAGTATTTCATACCTGTGGGTTCCCACTATAATATATATGAATTCTAGATGGCATTCAGATCTCCTGAAAGGGACTGCAGCTGCTAACACAAGAAGAAAGCAAGCACAGTCATCAGGAAGATTATTTAATTCACAGCAATAGCCAAACAATGATCCACCAAGTACTAAATAGGCCATATATATATTATAGGAAAAAAATAACTTGATGATTAATTTTCAGGCATTTTATACTTCCTCACTCTTTTCAGAGAATAATCAGATTATTTACTTCAGTATTTAAATTCTGCAGGAAGAAAAGAGGCAATGTCTCCAGCCACATTTGCTAAGTGTCCAAATTCTACAAGTTGTTCAGGTACCTCTACCTTTTTGTTTCTCCTTATTGGTCCCTATGGGCCTTCCTTCTGTTTCAGCAATACAGAAAGTTTCTGTGTTTTGCAGACAGGGAGAAGTTACGAGTCATAGGAGGAGAGGATGGATGTTCAGGCAGAGTGGAGATTTGGCACCAAGGTTCTTGGGGAACAGTCTGTGACGATTCCTGGGATGTGGCAGATGCTAACGTTGTATGCAGGCAGCTGGGTTGTGGATCTGCTGTGTCTGCTCTGAGTGAAGCTGCCTTTGGGGAAGGGACTGGTCCCATCTGGTTGGAGAAGGTGCACTGTAAAGGAACAGAGCTGTCTCTTTGGGACTGCCCTGCCAAGCCCTTGTTCGGCAAAAACTGTGATCATAAGGAAGATGCTGCCGTGGATTGCTCCGGTTAGTGACTAGTCCTTTGGTTCATTACACAGATCTGGGAAGGAGGTGGGCAGAGGAATATTATGTCAGCCGTATAACCCAGTGGCTAGCCCCTTCATAATTTTGACTGCAGGAACCTCACAAATGATGTGAAGATGTCCTCACTATTTTTCACACTTGCCTTTTCCTTAATTTGGACTCGCCTTCCTTTTGCAGGTGTGACAGAAACAACAGCATCACCCACTAGAGCAGGTAAAACATTCCTTCTTCCCCCTTTCTTTCTCCCAACAAATGAGGATTTAAAGTCCCTGATACTGCATAGCAGGTAAATCAGCAGTATATTCCAGCTCATCAGAAAGCATCTCCCACAGCCTTTTGTAAAGGAGAGCGGAGTGGCACTATCCCCAGCTGCTGAATTCTAGCTGCTTGGGCAGAACCCACAACTGGGCAGCAGGTGACCTGCCTCACCCTGCTAGCATGGGCACAGCAGGAGGCTACAGAGGACCAGTCCTTTGGGTCTCCTGATTCTCTACCTGTTGCTTCTTCATTTCCGTTCAGATCCTCTCCGTCGCCCTGCAACAGACAACATGAGAATTTCAGTGCCTGTCATCCTCTGCATTATCCTGGGGGCTCTTCTCTGCCTGGTCCTTGCCATTCTTGCTGGACAGATCCGAAGTGCCAGGGCACAGCAGAGAGGTGGGTCCCTCAGGACTGGTATGAAATGCCTCCTTGACATGGCTGGCGAGTGTTTAGTTGGCTGATGAGGCTGGGGGGATGGGTGACTGAGACGAATGGCATCTGCTGCCACAATGAGTTTTTCACTTACCGTCTGGCAGTGAATGAGCCCAGCAGTGCTTATCCTCAGTCAGCACCTCTCGGTAACTTTCTGGGTACCAACCAGGCCATGTAGATCCCTTTAGCTCACTTCTTCTTTTCATGAACCCAGCCTGGGTATGAGCAGAGACTGTGTGAGTGATCATTGCCTTTTACTTTCAGGCTCCAGACTATCCTATGACCCTTTCTCTGAGGCTGTCTATGAAGAGATCGACTATAACCTGATGAGGGAAAAGCAAGACATGACTGGCCTCTCAGGTCTGTGTGTCTTGCTCTTGCCAAGGGAAAATTCCTCCTGGTGGCCCAGATCCCAGCCTGATACTTTGCAGTTCCCAAATCTACTGGTAAACTGAAAATTCCTAGATTTGAGGAGAAGGGTTTCCAGCCCCCTGGACTCTGCCAATTCCTCTCCTAGGGACAATTCATTTTGTGCTGTCTTAACTGCAGCCATAGAGCATAGATCAGTATAAGTCAAACAAACAAACAAAAACAACAACAACAACAAAACAACAACAGGTTTTCGCTGCAATTATTTAAAGCAGGAACAAATAAAGGAATAATTTGTGTCTCCCTCCCAGTAGCTGTGTGTCTCTGTAGGCTTCCCTGTCAACTGCTTTTCTCCCTTTATGGCTTGCCTCCCCCATGAGCCATGAGAGGTGTTATGGGGCCCCTGATGGATTCCACTGTAAGCCCTCTACCTTGCAGGAGTAATTCTGACTGCCCAATAATCTGCTTGACTTGGGTGTTATTACTGTAGCCTACTCTTTTTCTTATGATGCAGTCGTAGCAGCTAAGGAGAGTTTAATCTGATATCACACTCTTTCTCATTTGCCTAGATTCTTATTCAGAGAGTTCAAAAACAAAGGCACAGTTTTATAGTGGGGACAGTGATGAAGAAAATGGTCCTGGAGCAACTCAAGGTAATGGAACATGGGGATCCTACAAAGAAAAAGACTCATAATCAGGATAGCTTTTAATTTCCAAAGCATTATTGGAGATTAAAACTTTCTTATTTCTGCACTTCATGTCCACTAGTGATGTTTTGATGTGAACCAAAAATTTCTGTTTAACTCTTGTGGTGGAAGAATGTCATACAATCTCATATACAAGTGCTCGTCTTCTCTTCTATATGAGAAGTTGAAAATAAATATTTGCTGGTAGTATAGCACTCTTCAAAGGATCCAGTCACATGAATCCAACAATTTGAGAACCGCTTCTCCCAGAAATTGCAACTGTAACAGCTTGTAAGCTGTTGATTCATTTCTGATATAAATGGGGAGAATTAAGACAGAGGAAAAACATGCTCCAAACAAGGACACTGGCATACCATTGGAGTTCATTAGGGAATTTTAATCCGAATGATGTGAAGAAAATGCAGTTTGCCAGATGTGGGGTCTTTTTAATTTGAAAAAGCTGAGGGAGAGCAAGTGCTTGGAAAAGAATTGCATTTTGCTGGAGCTGATGAAAAAGCTCTCCTAGCTATTGCCTGGTCTCAGAGAGATCAACTGCCAAAGGCATGAGCAATTTTGGATGTCAGCTGCCCATATACCTAACTCTCTGCTGTGCTATGTCTTCAATTTTATTTTCTATTGTTTTTCTTATATTAAGGTTTTTTATTATTTAAAATTAAACTAAAAGCTTTTCTTTCCCTTACTTGCTTTGAAATGCTCATCAAGAAGGCAATTATTCCAAATAAGGTCTCTTTTTCTTATTCAGATTGAATATTGAGTACTAGGTAAAAAGTGAAATAGGAGTGCTTTGATTGACTTTTAATTTTATATATGTATTATTTGTATGTCCATGTGTGTATGCATATACTATAAAACAGTGAAAACTGATATTCTCTGAAGGATGGCTTCCAGTTAAGTACAGACCACAGAGCTAGGTGCCCCATAGGAATTAGAGAGCTGGCTACTCACAGAACTGAGTTTGATGGATGGACTATTCAATGAATAAGGAATTGGCTGGATAGCCACATCCAAAGAGTTGCAGTCAACAGCTCAATGTCCAAACGGAGATCAGTAACAAGTGGTGTCCCTCAGGAGTCCGTACTGGGACCGGTACTGTTCAATACCTTTATTAATGACATAGTGGGATCGAGTGCACCTTCAGCAAGCTTGTGGATGACACCGAGCTGAGTGGTGCAGCTGATAAGCTTGAGGGAAGGGATGCCATCCAGAGGGACCTTGAGAGGTTTGAGAAATGGGTGAATATGAACCGCACCTCATGAAGTTCAACAAGGCCAAGTGCAAGGTCCTGCACCTGGGTTGGGGCAATCACCAGGGTCAGTACAGGCTAGGGGATGAATGGATTGAGAGCAGCCCTGTTGGAGAAGGATTTGGGGATACTGGTGGGTGACAAATTGGACATGAGCCGGCAATGTGCACTCGCAGCCCAGAAAGCCAACCGTATCCTGGGCTGCATCAAAAGAAGCGTGGCCAACAGGTCAAGGGAGGTGATTCTGCCCCTCTACTCCACGCTGGTGAGACCCCACCTGGAGTACTGTGTCCAGCCCTGAAGTCCTCAGTATAGGAATGACCTGTTAGAACAGGTCCAGAGGGACACAAAAATGTTCAGAGGGATGAAACAGCTCTCCTATGAAGAAAGGCTGAGAGAGTTGGACTTGTTCAGCCTGGAGAAGAGAAGCAGAACTGCAGATATTTTTCTCCGAATATTTGGCCTAAGTTTGTAGCCATATGTCCATAGGCAAACGGCCAAGAGTGGCTACTTAGCAAGACCATTTCAGAGAAATTTAACAGAAGGTGGTTAAAGCAATGAAAAGACAAGGAAGCAAGTGCTACACAGAGATAGACAAGGAGTAATTTGTCACTGTGCAATTATGAAATGCAATGGGGAAGCTTACTCTGAAATAAACCCTGTCACTAACTGCCTCCTTCTCCAGATCTTCTTCCCCCTCCTGTCCTTCCTCCATGTTGATTTCTGATTTCTACTTGTTACAGCAATGTATAACAATTATTGGAGCTATATTATTGTTATCTGGAATACCTTAGAGGCCTCAGGAGGATTCTAGGTTTCTTATCGCTCATTGTTATCATGATACCGTCAGTATTACAGGCCCTTATTACTGGATCATCAGCTACGGCACTCTCTAGCGGAAGATCTCTCCCTGTTATAGTTAATACCTGTACTGTTTCAGAGGTCTCTCCACTGCCTGGAAATACCCTGGAAGATGGTTATGATGATGTGGCAGGAGCTCCTGGACCTAAAGATGCTTCTCTTTCTGAGCAGAATGAACAGGAAATTATTGGGATCCCTGAAAAAAGTGACAGAAACAAGGATTCACAGACAGGTGAGGCCAGAAGAGCAGTGCTGTTAGTTTTCATAATTTATAGTTACTGTGCTGAACTCAGGGAAAGTCAAGGTGGAAGGTACCTCAAGGGATCACCTAGGTTTTATCTAACCACTGTCAGGAAGGAATACTACCTACCCACATGAAGAACATAGGTTAGATGTTTGTTATTCTGTTCTTACAGCCATTCAGTAGCAGTGTTTCCACAGCCTCTGCAGGTAATCTATACCCATGCTGTGTTTTCCTTACAGCTATAAAATTCTTACCTGCGGCCTAACCTAAATCTTCACTGCCACAAATTAAAATTGTTATTTCTTACTATAATGACCGTGGGGATAGAGGAGTTGCATTCACAGTAAGAGTTTGTAACAGCCTTTTAAGTACTTGAAGACTGTTAACCTATCTGCCCTCAATTCTGTTTTGTATTTTGTTTCTCTAGACTGCAGCAACCTAAATTATCCAATTTTCTACTTAGGTTTTGTTAACTAGACCTCTGCTCATTCTGTATGTTTCCACCCAGACTCTGTCAGTAGGTCCATATCTTTCAAGAAGTGTTTCAAAACCAAAATTTTACAGTATTTCTGTACCACATGGTACTAAGACCTTACTAGTGTCAGGTAAAGCAGAAGGACTACTTCATATGTCTTGACAGGATATCCTTCTTTTTATGCATGCCAGTGTGATGTCTCCCTTTTTTGCAACAGCATGACACTCCTGATAGTGTTCAATGTCTGGCCTGATGCAACTCCAAATCCTGTAAAAAAACACATACCATTAGACACCGATCTTTCTAATTATGCAGTTGATTGTTTCTCCCTTCATCTGTAGTCTTGTAAGTGTCCTTACCAGATTTCATTCTATTTTCATCAAAACTTTGCCAAGATCATTTGAATTCTAATACAGTATGGTATAAGAATATTTTTTATCATGGAAAACATAGTAAGAACATGTATTTTATCTTAGGACTTAATAAAAATACTTAGTTGTATGTAGGACTGTCAAAGAATCTTACCTGGTACAGTGAGCTACACTAAGAATACCATTTTTGACTGAATTTGTACCCAGTCTACACAGGTTTGAGTTAGACCGTATTTCTCTAGTTTACTTATAAAAATATCATATGAGGTGAGTGATAATTTGCTCTACTCCCTTATAAAAGCACTTTTAGACAATCAAAAAGAAAAATCAGATTTATGTGGTGTGATTTATTTTTTATAAATCCATGTTACCTGTTATCTACCTGCTTTTTTTCTTCTGTCTCCTTACATGTAGTTTATTTGTTCTCATATTATTCTGAAGTTGAACTTTCTGTAACTCCTAATCTTGTTTATTCACCCACACACACCATCTTAAAAATAAGCATAGGTTGCTGATGTTTTCCCAGTCCTTCAGAGCCTGTTCTCTGTCAGTTCTTAAAGACAGTGGATAGTCTCTGGAGGGTGGATTCAGCTAGGTTTTTATCCTAGCACTAAATTTTGTCAGGCCCATCTAATTCAAAAAGAATTAACCAAAAATATTTAAGATAGACTTCTCTTTCACCGTGCACTTAATATAATTGTGGAATACGTTCTGATCAGCGGCTGAACTCCACCTTTTGGGGTAGTGATAAATATATTTGACAGATTGAAGGCATGAAAAAATAATCAAAATATTTTAGGACTTGAAGCGATTAGAGAAACATTAGAGAATTTTTTTAACAGTCCATTATTATATTCATTTTAACATTATGTATAAAGTTGTATACATTTCTACCTTACTTAAACGAATGCTCAGCATCTTTGTGAACCTCACTTGCTGTTGACTTCATACAAAGCTGCTAAGTTGTATTGACAACCTTTGCTGTTTGCAAAAACTGTGTATAGTTAAGGTATATTCATATCTCTCATAATTTGTCTTCTTGTCGTGGTTTAACCCGGCAGGCAGCTAAACACGACACAGCTGTTCGCTCACTCCCCTCCAGTGGGATGGGGGAGAGAATCAGAAAAAAGGAGAAACTCGTGGGTTGAGATAAAGACAATAGGACAGAAAAGGAAGGGAAAATAATAATAATGATAAGAGAATATGCCAAACAAGTGATGCACAATGCAATTGCTTACCACCAGCTGACCGAGGCCCAGCCAGTTCCCGAGCAGCCGCTGCGCCTCCCCGGCCAATTCCCCCATTTTTTTTGCTCAGCATGACATCATATGGTATGGAATACCCCTTTGGCCAGTTTGGGTCAGCTGTGCTGGCTGTGCCCCCTCCCAGCTTCTTGTGCACCCCCAGCCTCCTCGCTGGCTGGGCAGTATGAGAAGCTGACAAATCCTTGACTTAGTGTAAGCACTGCTCAGCAACATCTAAAACATCAGTATGTTATCAACAATATTCTCATCCTAAATCCAAAGCACAGTACTATACCAGCTACTAGGAAGAAAATTAACTCTATCCCAGCCAAAACCAGGACACTTCTAAAAATCAGAAGATACTAGGGGTGATAAATCTGGTCGTCTGATGGAGGTTCCATGTCACTCAGCCAGTAGTGAGGCTGAGCATGTGTAGGCATGCACACACATATAATACATATATGCAGATACACAAGGCTGGCTTGTAGAGCCAACACAGACAGAAAACATAGCACTCAAACACAAGCATCACCAATGGCCTCATCCTGTTCCCCTCTCTGCCTGACCAGGATGAAAGCCTATTGGTGGAAAACGTATGGATCCCTCCAGTAGTTGGCCTTAGACACTTAGTCTATCCAGTAGCTGCCCCTGGATCCCAGGTCTCTCAAGTTGCTGTCACCTGCATGTACTAACCCTGGAGGCCCACAGACCCACTCCAGTTTCTGGTAATCAGAACACACACACAACACACATGCACACAAACACTATACTTCCACCAGTAACTGGCCTTAGAAACTCAGTCTATCCAGTAACTGGTCTGGGAACTTGCTGGCTTTCCAGTTACTTCACACACCCACATGCACACTAACGTCCACACATATTCACAACGCGTCCCCCAGTAACTGGGCTTAGACATGCAGTCTATCAAGTAACTAGCTCCTGGATCCCCTGACCTCCCCCAGTTGCTGGTGTCTGGGCATGTTCGTGGTACGTAGAGGTCTAGCCACTCTGGTCTCTCCAGCTGCTGGCACCACAGACGCACAGATCCCTCTGACCCATGGTCCAACTCTGGTTGCTGGCACTTAGACCTCCATACACACACATACACACAGAATGGAGAGCCCCCTTACTCGGGAAAACAGTTAGAAGCGGAGTTTAATAAGAAGACAGGACAGATGCCGCTGATCAGATGCAGGGCATGGCCAAACACGCATACTGGCGAGCAGCCTGTTTACATGCCACCAGCCCTTTTCATCCCCTTATCATTCTATTTTCTCATGTTTGTTCCTCCCCAAATTACATTGATCCCTCCATCTCTGTGCTTTTGTTTCCTCCTCTAAGCAGCCCATAGTAAGTTTTCTATGATTCCAAGATGCTCTTCTCCTGTATCTCATAATAAGTCTTATACCTTTGTGGGGAACAACACCCCTCAGTCAGTAAGGTGGGTTACATCCTCTTAATGGGTTTCAAACACAGACAATGCGCTGAGCACTCTCCTGTGATAGCTCAGGGAGGAGCCAGATCAGGGCACACTCATGGGTTGGACAAGGACAGATCTACTAAATTTGCAGTGTTTCAGATAACACTCGAGGCAGTAAAACAGAGTTGGGTTATTCAAGGATATTGAAGAATTGCCTTTATTAGAAGTGTTTAAAGTATATCAGTAACCTGTTTTCTGGGAACAGTAAGCTTGATCCTTGGATATGTGTACATGTAGCCAGAGGCAGGATGAGACAAGGATTTCTCAGGTCTTTCACAGCCACGCGTATCTGTGGTTCTAATTTCTGGAGAAGACAACAGACAGCCCATGCTCCGAGCTGCACAACCATGTAAAGGTAATACATACAGGATGTGCATTTATCTCAATGTTCTTCCCTTCATGTTTTCAGACTGGAGTCCTAATGTGTCAGGAAACAGGACCTCCGAGGCTGAGAAAGATTCATCCCCTGCTCTTGAAGATACAGGCTATGATGACATTGAAGAGCTGGAACACTGATAGAGACTTCTGAGCTGTACTGATCACTTTTGGAAATACACCTTTGTTCATAAAATGCTAATCGGGCACTATTAGAACCAGAACAACCTGCATTTAGGATTAGTTTACCTAAGTTTGGTTTATTTGCAGAGAAGCGATTACATACTGTTGTGGTTTAACCCGGCAGGCAGCCAAACACCACACAGCCGCTCACTCACTCCCCCCCACCACAGTGGGGGAAAGAATCAAAAAAAAAAAAAAGTAAAATTCGTGGATTAAGATAAAGACAGTTTAATAGAACAGAAAAGAAAGGGGAATAATAATAATAATAATAATAATGATGATGATGGTAGAATATACAAAATGAGTGATACACAATGCAATTGCTCACCACCCACCGACTGACAACCAGTCAGCGATCACTGCTTCCTGGACCACGCCTCCTATTTATATAGTGAGCATGACGTCATATGGTATGGAATACCCCATTGGACAGTTGGGTTAGCTCTCCTGGCTATGCTCCCTCCCTTCTTTTGCACCTGGCAGAGCATGGGAAGCTGAAGAGTCCTTGACTAGTAGACTACTTAGCAACAACTAAAAACATCAGTGTGTTATCAACATTCTTCTCATACTAAATCCAAAACACAGCACTAGGAAGAAAATTTAACTCTATCCCAGCCAAAACCAGGACACATACTTAGATGAAATACAAGCATGACTGTTAGGAAAATCTTTCTAATTTCCCTTATAATTTCTTGTTGCCAAGACTGCCTGGACAGTTTTTGCTTTTTACTTCTAGATATTTTCATTGTAATTTTTTTCCTACTGAATTAAATTTTCAAGTTATGATATTTTCTTATTAGAAACTGTTTAAATATCTCTTCTCAAATTTATGCTTCTCCTCATAGATACACGGGGGAGCTTTCTGGAGATTATTAGGAATGGATACTGAACTGCAAGAAAATTATCAAAGTTCTGTTTCATCTTTTGGATATTCTTGCTTGTCACAGAATGTGAGGACTAGAATTAATTTTCTAGACAGTGCTTTGTGAGATGAGAAACTCAGCAAGAGGTTATTCTTGTCCTCACTTTAGATGCAGGTCTCTCGTTTAAATTATGTACAAATGAATCATGCATTTGATTGGAGGGAAAAGCTTCTCTTCTCTTTTCTCCCTCTATATCATCATGACTTATTGTCTCCCAAAGTCATACCAGTTATACTGTAAGAGAAAGCTTAATTTCTTTCCAGAAATGGCAAGTGGTGGTCATACCTATAGGTGTCTGTCATGTCATTTCTTTTAATCATATGAAGGCAGGCTGAAAAGTCCACATGTTGATGGAATAGAAGGTGAAGTATTGTTGTCTTGGCTCCTAATGAAATTTCTTTCAGGTCCTGAAACAAAAAGCCTCCCTTGCATTCTGTCATCTCTCTTGGCCTCCATTTATCCCTCAAAATCTGAGCCCCACCCTTATAGTACGCACTCCCTCTCCACCCAAGAAAGCTGCTAATTTATTCAAGAATGTGAAGGAAATCTTTTATGAACCTTACTCAGATCAACTAAGTATCTCAAAAGAAAAAGGTCTGAAACTTCAACGTTGTCCTGGTTCCGGCTGGGACAGAGTTAACTCTCTTCCCTGTAGCTGGAGGGGGTGCTGTGTTTTGGGTTTGGCGGTGATAGGAATGTTGATGGCCCATTGATGCTTTGGTTGTTGCCGGTGCACCGACAGCCTCCCCCGCCCTTCAAGGTGCAGGGGGACCTGGGGGGGAGCATAGCCGGGGTGGTTGACCCAGCTGGCCAATGGGGTATTCTATACCATGTGACATCATGCCCAGCTT
>JASVER010000050.1:7098750-7195912 GCA_030449065.1 Oceanodroma leucorhoa | reverse complement strand
GCGTGGTGTTTAGTTGCTGGCTGGGGCTAAACCACGACAAACGTGGATATGATTTCTTGGATCCGAGGATAAATGTAGTAGAAACACAGGCTGTTGAGAATTTGCCTAGAGCATGCCAGTGTAATGATGTGCCTGGAAGAAATACCTGTGAGAGTCACCATAATCTAGATGAGGCTCTCATTTGTACATAAGAACAACAGTTCTAGCCATCATGATACATAAAGAAATGTGAGTTTGTCCCAAACAGCTGAGAAGACACACAGACAAGCAAATCATTTCCCAATTCACTAACCTCATTAGCCCAGCATCAGGACACCCTACAACCCTGTGCCAAGGACTGAGGCAGAAGAGGTTGCACTGAGATGAACCAAATAGTTCTTTGTATTCAGTGAGTATCCTGGCAAATCTATGCTTCCTTGGATGTCTCCCTCTCAGCACTAAATGGAGATTCCTATGGAATATTGTGAGAGCACAGGAGTACTCTGTACTACTATGATTCCGTGATGCATAGGATGTTTCTATCATCTGTGTAACTTCATCCTTTCTGAGCTAGACTGGAAGTAGTGAGGAAGAAATTCAAGAGGAAAGACAAGTCTGGCAAAGACAAAGCACTTTGTTAAAAGAGATCCTAAGGGAAAACAACCACCTTGACATCTAGCTCCTGGCAAGAGTGGTTTACTTCCCTGGTTAAACCTAGGATCACAGGAGGACATAAAGCCATTGCAGCAGCCAAGTCTTTGAGAAAGGAATTCTTGCTGATTGCTTCTCCAGCAGCATCAGCGAGACCTGACAGGCATGCTACAGGCATGCTGTGAGACACAAGGAGGGAAACACATCCATGTAACTTAACTGCATCACACTATCTGCTTCTCCTGGGTCACTAAGAAAAACTAGGAAAGCGGAAATAGTTGGTGTTTGCAAGGAATAGGAAAAGGCAGCAGAAACTGACAGAGGCAACCAATTTTATGCCAGAAATAGGTGTAGCAGACTATTTATGCCTGTCAGAATTATCTATACAGGACTGGACTTCCCCTCCCTGGGTGCACCGGGCTCAGCTCCAGCAACCAGGAAGGAGGAATTCCCTGGGCCTTAGAGATGACAACAACGGCTGTCATTGGCATGATCCAGTTGAGCTGACTACTCCCAAGCGTATATAATCGTCAATGTGGCAAGTGGACTGATCTTGGATATGTGCCCACAGTGTTAAAATTTGTAACCAAACTTCTATAGCATTATGAGTGCACCTGAATGGGACCTGCCCAAGGAAATTTTAAAGATAATTGGAGTAATCAGATTGAAAGCATCTTAACAGAACACAAGAATAATAAGAGATGTAAAGTGGCTTAATTGTGGGATCTATCAGGCAAAATTTCTATGCTGAGGGATGAAAAGAGATGCTTACAGAAGTATGTATAAGACCTCCTGTAAGTAACAGATCACTTCAAATTATTAAATCAGAAACAATATTGGCTAATGAGCAGGATGAAAACCAAGAGAATCGGGCTAAGGCTGAGCTCATTACAAATCCATCTTTAAAATTTTTGGAAAAAACAGGTACAAAAGGAAAACACACAATTGCAAAGGTATAGCCTCAATTTACAGAGAGTTTTAAACCTCACGGAATGTGATAGTAAAACTCTTGAGTATTGCAGCAAATTTGTTGTTCATATTCAACATTCGTATTCAACAAATACCTATTTTTCCCTATACTGCCTTTAATTCTTTCTCTGAAACAACACTACTCCATAAATAATGTAAATAACGTATCTAGTGGAAATACACATTTCTCGTAGCTCCTGTCATTAAACAAACACCTAGACATCCTGCTAGGAAGCAAGAAATGGCTGTACAGGACAACCCAGGGTCAGCACACAGGCCTGTGTTTCTGAGGATGCTTGGATAAATAACCTGACCCGAGGGAAAATACAGAATTTCTAAAGAGCTTGGACCCTCCTAGGGAACCTTAAAGATTTTGCCCTTGAAGAACAACAGAAATATGGACACACAGGATGGGTCAGGTTACAGTTTATGTGTCACACTGCATGACATCCCATCGATCAACATCCCCCCCTTCCCAATAATTTAAGTGCTAAAAATAATAGCACTTAAAAGGGGTCACTGTGGGAGAAGAGGGTTGAAATAGCATTCAGAGACCAGCACCACCCCACCCTAAAGTGCCAAAGATGCAAGGTTCATTCACCGGTCTTGTTTAATATCTTTATCAATGACCTGGACGAGGGGATCGAGTGCACCCTCAGTAAGTTTGCAGACGACACCAAGTTGGGGGGGAGTGTTGATCTGCCGGAGGGTAGGAAGGCTCTGCAGAGGGATCTGGACAGGCTGGATCGATGGGCCGAGGCCAGTTGTATGAGGTTCAACAAGACCAAGTGACAGGTCCTGCATTTCGGTCACAACAACCCCAGGCAACGCTACAGGCTTGGGGAAGAGTGGCTGGAAAGCTGCCCGGCAGAAAAGGACCTGGGGGTGCTGGTCGACACCCGGCTGAACATGAGCCGGCATGTGCCCAGGTGGCCAAGAAGGCCAACGGCATCCTGGCCTGTGTCAGGAATAGTGTGGCCAGCAGGAGCAGGGAGGTGATCGTGCCCCTGTACTCGGCACTGGTGAGGCCGCACCTCGAATACTGTGTTCAGTTTCGGGCCCCTCACTACAAGAAGGACACTGAGGTGCTGGAGYGTGTCCAGAGAAGGGCGACGARGCTGGTGAAGGGTCTGGAGCACAGGTCTTATGAGTGGCTGAAGAAGCTGGGGTTGTTTAGCCTGGAGAAGAGGAGGCTGAGGGGAGACCTTATTGCTCTCTACAACTACCTGAAAGGAGGCTGTAGAGAGGTGGGTGTCGGTCTCTTCTCCCAAGTAACAAACGATAGGACGAGAGGAAATGGCCTCAAGTTGTGCCGGGGGAGGTTTAGATTGGATATTAGGAAAAATTTCTTCACTGAAAGGGTAGTCAGGCATTGGAACAGGCTGCCCAGGGAAGTGGTGGAGTCACCATCACTGGAGGTGTTCAAAAAACGTGTGGATGTGGAACTTCATGACATGGTTTAGTGGGCATGGTGGTGTTGGGTTGACGGTTGGACTTGATGATCTCAGACGTCTTTTCCAACCTTAATGATTCTATCATTCTATGATTCTATTATTTCCTTTCCAAGGGTAGATATATAATTATCAATCAATATAGTTTCATAGATTAAACATGTTAAAGACAAACAGTTCTATAATAATGAACATCTCATTTTTCTAAGACACAGAAGTTTGTAAGCAACCACAGTTCTATGCTGGAAACTGTTATAATCTCAACATTTAAAATATATTGTCTAAAGTTAGACACATTCATGTTTTAACTTCTGAAGAGGAACAGGCCCATTTTCAGAGCTTTTGAGTGCTTGGAAACCTATAAAACCCAGTGGGAGATGCCTATCCAAGAGCTGCATTTAGCCCAGCACATTCGATATTGTTCACTGATATACGGGAGGAAGTAAAGACCAAAGAGATGAATCTGTAGATGTACCTCTGTTACTTCAAAGTAAGAAGGTGGTAGGGAAGCATACTGCACTTCCAGATCAGGCAGCATGAAAGACAAAATTCACTTCTCTGAGGCCAGATTGTGATTGTCTTTGAACATGAGGAGTGACCTGAGGAAAGAGATGATGGAATTAGCACGGGCTGTGTGCTTTTGGAAGAGCTGACTTGGTGCTGTTGCTCACGTACACAAGCCATGCTTAAAATAGTGAAATGAACTCACTGAGTATATCAAAAAGGAGATGAGAGGTAGCAAGATAATATTTTGCCACCATGTGCTATATACTTCAATGGGATATTGGAATATACTCGACAAGATTTTTAAATATCATGAAAGGAGACAGAAAGAGACTTACAGATTATTTGACTGGTGTGTGTAACAATACAAAAAAAAAAGGATAATACAAATGTGCTGGTTTTGGCTGGGGTAGAGTTTATTTCTTCACAGTAGCTAGTATAGGGCTATGTTTTGGATTTGTGCTGAAAACAGTGTTGATAACACAGGGATGTTTTAGTAACTGCTGAGCAGGGCTTACACAGAGTCAGGGCCTTTTCTGCTCCTCACCCCACCCCACCAGCGCGTAGGCTGGGGGTGCACAAGGAGTTGGGAGGGGACACAGGCAGGACAGCTGACCCCAACTGACCAAAGGGATATTCCATACCATATGATGTCATGCTCAGCATATAAAGCTGGCGGAAGAAGAAGGAAGGGGGGGGATGTTCGGAGTGATGGCGTTTGTCTTCCCAAGTACCCATTATGTGTGATGGAGCTGCCCTGGAGATGGCTGAACACCTGCCTGCCGATGGGAAGTGGTGAATGAATTCCTCGTTGTGCTTTGCTTGTGCACACGGCTTTTGCTTTGCCTATTAAACTGTCTTTATCTCAACCCACGAGTTTTCTCACTTTTACCCTTCCGATTCTCTTCAACATCCCACCGGGGAGAAGTGAGCGAGCGGCTGCGTGGTGCTTGGCTGCCGACTGGGGTTAAACCACGACAACAAAAAAAGACAAATAGTGATTGTTTCTGTGCTTTAGATAGTAGCATAAGAAAATTCTTTGAAATGTCAGAGTACTTGGAAATAATGGTTCATAACTATGAATTTTCTAGCTAGCAAGAACTTCAATTTGTTACCCCAACTGATTAGTTTTCAGGGGGAATTTTTTGCGCCTTTTTTTTTTAAAGTTTTACATACCCTCCGCAGGCTCCGGCAGGGAAGCCCTGCTCCCGGGAAAACATGCTGGACTGCTCCGCTGAGTCAGCTCCCGGCTTCCCTCCTTGGGAGCCTCCTCTCCTCCTGCCTCGCCATGGAGAAGGGCACAGGCTCGCTCCCGGCTCCCGCCCCCACCCCTCCTCTTCCTCCCAAGCTGAGCTTCAAAGGAGAGACAGCAAAGGGCACCTCACAGCTGGGACCAGGCCCCAGACGCGCCGGGGCGGGCAGCGGCACAGGGAAAGACGGAGAGGAGGAGCCAGAAGGGACGAACGGTGACGGCGGCCTCGGGAGAGGAAGGGCGCCCCGCCTCCGCCACCACCCCCCGCCTGCCCCGGAGGAGGAGCCGCTGCTGCTGGGGCGCCCTGGGTAGCGGCGGCGGGACGGCACGGGGCGAGGATGGGACGGACGCTCGTGGAGCTCTTTTACGATGTGGTGTCCCCTTACTCCTGGCTGGGGTTTGAGGTGAGGAGGAGGGGGACGGAGGGAGGCCGTTCCCGAGGCGCCCCGCCATTCTCCCGCGGGCGGGCCTCTGCAGCGGCCCGCTGCGGCTGCCCGCGCTGGGCCGGCTGGGCCGGGGCGGTCACTCCCGCCGCGACCTCTCCTTCAGGAGGCGGCTGAAGGGCAGCTCACGGTGCCTTCCCACCCTGCTGCAGGTAGCGCCTTTCCCACCGTACGTTGCGGTTTTATTTTTATCTCACTTGTGAGGGGTATTTCGGATTCTTCCTCACGTGTTGAAAACCAGGGACAGTAAGGAAGTTTGTCTCAGCCGAATGGCAGCATGGGCTGTGCATGTTTGGGAGTTATTGCTGAACATTTTGCTTTAGGGGTAGTTTTGACGTTTAACAAGTGCAAGTGTAGTCTAATCAGATCCATACGTAACATTGACATTGTTTAAAGGCACCAAGGATGATGAGTCCCAGGAAGGCTCTGGTGAGGTAAGTGAGGAGGTACATCCTCGGAACCAGATAAGAGCTACCCATTAACCCCATTATTTGAAACAAATTCCTCTAGAGTAGTCTGACCTATTCTAATTAGCATAGTAAAAACCCCACCCACCGGCAGGAAAGCCCCCTACCCAAGAAAGCCCCTTCCCCACTGAACATGCACAGTAAAAAGAAAAGACACTGTGACTTTAAGTGGAGACGGGGCATTGCAAGAACCGATAGAAGCAAGGATGAATAAGCGTAGATATAAAAGTACTGACAACTGTTGCTCGGGATGTATAAAATGCTTACTGTGTGTTAACTGAGGTGTGCTACCTTTGTGGAGCTACCACCTAGCACCCATCTCTGCACAGACATGGAATAAACAAATATCTCGGCTCTGTTTGTGGGGTTGGCTTATTGCACACTGGGTAACGAACCCCGCTTGTGTGTCCACTCATGAGCTTGATCTTTTCCTTATATACCCCTGCTTATGATTGTATAGTCATAATGCGAATGCGGTCCTTTCAGTTTTTCTGAGATCAGTTCTCTGGCAGCATCCAGAAAAGGCTTTTAGGACTATCACTAATATAATAGAAAAGGATTTATCTGCAGTGTCTATTTAATGCCTTAGCTTATTTCCTAGCTGCACGCAGCTCTAAAGACATCTCCTCTGACTGTTAATCCATCACCACTTTTTTATGTTGCAGGTGCTCTGCCGGTACCAGCACATCTGGAATATTGATCTGCGCTTTCGTCCAGCTTTCCTTGGTGGCATAATGCAAGCAACTGGTAGGCAATACAGGGAGATTAGCTGTGTAGAGAAATACCTTCCTCACTAGTAGGACACTAGCGGGCAAGCTCTTAGTGAGTGCAGAGCCCACAGAGCCAGCTTTGAACTAAGTTTTGGCACCAATAACAAATTAACTATAGGATTCTGGAGCTCAGTAGTGACTGAGAAATCAGCCACAGGGAATTTCATACTGTGCAACTACACAGCCACTGTTTGTGGCACATACAGTCTATGCCAAAGTTTGTCAGTTCTAAAATAGGATAATAATAATTTGATATGGAATGTTTTCCTAAAAGTTTTCTGTTGAGTTCAAACCAGAATTAATTTGTTGAACACTTGCAGTTTGTAATATGCATGAAGGATCCTAGCATGCCTAAAATAGTACTTGTGGCCTTATTAGAACAAGTTAATCACTGAGACTTATAAATCATGAAATTAACAAGTCTCTACATTTGTTTACCCATGCATTAGTAGTTGTTTAGCTTAAAAGTAATCTGCCTGAATCAATATAAATCCCTGCTAGGACCTTGGTTTAAAACTGATTCTACTGAATAAAAGGGTTGATCTGTGCAAAACCAAAATAAATCATGTTTAAATCCTAGCATTATCTTTGGAAAAGATGTGTATGTTTCAGTAAGCCAATATGAAATTACACTCTTCCATAGGCGCAGGTGTGGATGAGGTCTAATTTGTCCAGTCTTGTTTTGTCCAGTGTTATTATAATACAGTTGAAAATCTCAACAGAACTTTTTCTGAAAGGTAACAAGCCCCCAGCAATGTTGCCAAAGCGTGCGGAATACATGCTGAAGGATATAAAAAGGATGGCAAAATACTACCAAGTGCCTGTACAAATTTCAGAAGATGACTTCCAACGTGTGCTTGGTACACGTAAGTAAGAGACTTAGCTTAGCTGGTATCTTTCAACTCTAGCACTTCTGGTTCAAGTTCTCCCTAACAGTAAAGGTGAAGATGAATTCCCTGTCCACTGCCTCTTCCTGTATCTGTGAGCAATATGAAGTGTGTGCATTTTTAATCATAAATTGAACTTCTGGAGAAATATGCTTCTGAATAATATTACCATGGAAGAAACTGTAAATCAACATAAGCTTTACTGTTTGGGGACTGTTACAGAGAAGATCATGCTGTTAGGTAGCACTTGTGCAGACCGTATCGGTTCCTGATCCTGTGCCTTGTTTCAGTATGTTTCTCTGTCTCTCCACTAATCCCAGGCAGTCTTGGGGCCATGCGCTTTATCACAGCCATTGATATGACACAACCACAATATTTGGAACCCTTATCTAGGGAGTTCTGGATACGTTTTTGGTCACAGGTCAGTATTTTATGAAGCCAACTTCTTGATCATTTCTCTGTCACCCTTCCTGTCCCACTTCGTTCAAATATGGAATTAGAGCAAGACAAAGGAAATATCTTTTAATGAGAAGTCATAGCAGGAAACTTAAGGTAATAGTGGTTCAGGACCATTACAAGAAAAGAACTAGCTTATAGTCAGCTTAATTTGCCTTCTTTTAGATATGTATGGTGAGTCCTATAGGCTGAGTGGATCAGTAGATTATATCAGAGAGCACTTAATACATTCCTGATTAGGTGACTTTTTCTGAGTAATTTCTCCAGCAACTAGTATTGTTTTTATTTCTATATTCTTAGAAAACTTGCTTTCAAGTCCAGAGCTGAGCTTTTGTTCTTAAGTACTGAATTACTTATTTTATTCTTTTACCAGCATGAAGATATCAGTCAGCCGGAGAATATATTGGCTGTAAGTGTCTCCTTTTTGTTGGTGCTTCTGCATTTCTGATACAGATTCTTACTGATGGCTTGGATCAGTAATAGACATGAAGACAGCTTAGTCAAATGATCACCTGGAATTTTGAAAAATTTCAGCTACAAAAAAGTGGGTTTAATTTCCCTAGCAGCTCTGTTTGGAAGTTCTTGGAATATGAAGACAAGAGAGAAATTGTCCATGACTAGTCTCTCCTATCCAACATCCCAATTTGAAACCTGAATCTTGCAGTCTTGCTGTTGCCCCGGAGTCTAGTCCCTGCACTTTGGTTTCATCTTAGTGTACCTTTTTTACCAGAATTTCAGCAAAGGTTTGCATTTTGCCTTTTCAAGAGGCAAGATTTGAAGGTTATAATTGAACTGTGGTGCGTTAACCCTGATAGGCCGCTAAGCACCACACAGGCACTTGCTCACTTCCCCCCCACTGCCTAGTGGTCCAGGGGAGGAGAAGAGAAAATAAAAGCAAGAAAACTTGTGGGTCGAGATAAAATTGCTTAATAAACAAAGGAGAAGTGGAAGATGAGAGAAAGAAAACAAAACAAGTGATGCAAAGGCAATCACTGATCACCTCACATGGGTAGACTGATGACCAGCCAGTTCCCAAGCAAAAGGTGGCTAACCTCCCTAAACTCCCTCATTTCTTATTGCTGAGTATGATGTTACATGACATGGAATATCTTTTTGGTTAGTTCGAGTCATCTGCCTTATGGCCATCTGCCTTGTTGCCATCTGCCATCTCTCAACCTCTTGCACACCCCCAATCTATTCATGGGGCAGGGGGAGAGAGTGAGAAACGGAGAAGGCCTTGACACTGTGCAAACACCATTCAGCAATAGCTAAAACATTAGTGTTACCAGCATTGTCTTGGTCACAGATCTAAAACACAGAACCATAGGAGCTGCTGTGAAGAAAACTAACTCCATCACAGCCAGACCCAGTATATAAATATATATAGAAAGTCCTCACATAGTCTCTGAATCTATCATTATTTAAATAAAGATAAAGCAAGGACATGCAGAACTTCAGAGAAACAAACTTCATACTCATAAAGATCTCTATGTAATTTAGTCATTGTTTGGCAGTCTATGAGCATCCCCCTGTGTTCAGCAAGGCAGAGAGGTGGGCATCTCCTTGTTTGCTTGTGTCTGTCTTCATTCACCCTCGCAGCAAGTACTAGATTTTCCTCTCTTCTGGAAATACACCATCCAAAGGTGGGCGAGGGGTCCCAACCCTTTCATCTGAGTCTTTATAGGTGAATTTATTTTACACATCAATTAGAAAAACAGAATGTTGTTTACATGATACGGTTCCTTAGTATTTTTTTACTTCTTTTTTTAGTCAGCAGTAACTTCACATAAATTACTATAGAAGTAACGTCTAGTCTTTGAATCCTGCCCCAATCCACTTAAATACCCCTTCTGCCCTAACATGGTGAGGACCAGATACTACGTCTTGTCTCTGTGTAAATTTTGCGGTCTAAACACGGTGGCTACCAAGCATACACAGCATTTTGTTCTACTCCAGTGCTACACTTATTTATCTCCTGTTCAAGCAGAGTCAAGAAGAGCTCCTAACCTCCCTGATGTGGAAGTAGGGGAAGGTACAAGAAAATGTGGATGCTAAATGAAAAAGTGATTGAGAGAAAGAAAGAAAAAATCATTAACACCTGCATGTGCAGGATTACTGTAAGCAATTACCATGTGCAATACTGTAAGCACTTTAAATTTTTTTTTATAGGAAAAAAAAAAGGTCATGTCATTCAGGTAGATGGCATGGAACATTTTTTGTGAAATACTTTATTAAAATAGGTACTTGTAACTTCGATGTTACCCAATTAACACTGGACCTTTACCTTTGGCCACTTCATCTCATTCCTGTGTGGCAGAGACACAGAGGAGGCTAAAAAGATACAGCAATAACACTAGCAACTGTTTAACCTCTGTGAGTTACAGTCTCTTTCATGCAGTACCACTTACAGATCCTATGTCGCCGCATTTGTCATACAAACTGTTTTTGTCTTGGCAGGCTTGTACAGTAAGATTTTCTTCTTCAGAACAGTTTTGGTTTTTTTGTGAGTTATCTGATAAGTCATTGGATCAGAGGTTAAACTTAATATTTATCTTTTTGTTTCCTTCCTTTTTTTTTTGTTTAGGAACTCCTGAAAAAAAGTGTAGATTTGGGGCTTGGAAGTTTAAAATATCCCTTCTACTTTGTATCTGAGAGTTGATAAATGATGAATGGGTTGGGAATACAGCAAGACAGTTGTGCAAGAAATGCTTCAAGGGTATTTTGTAATTTTTTTGGTAATAGACCTTGGGTGATAATACTGAAGATTAAATTAATTAGACCATAGTAGGAATTAGAATATTTAGTATCAGAGCACTGTTAATTATATCATCTTTTCTTAGGTTGCCAGACAGGTTGGGCTATCATCAGAGCTCGCCCAGAAGCTACTTGAAATGATTTCATCCCCTGCAGTGAAGAACCGACTGAAAGAGACAACAGATGAAGCACTAAAATATGGGGTGAGATGCTTCCAATGCCATTTGGCATCACAGCTATGCATTTCTTCCCTATTAAGAATACTGGGAAGCAAGGAACAATGAAGGTGATTATCAGAAAGCACTATATAGACCATCTGTCTCTCTTAGGTGGTCTTTGCTTTTTGAACATGTTAAAGCTAACTCACTGTTGTTGGTAGTTTATCTCATTGTCACCTGGGAAAGCAAGGTTGACCCATTCAGCTCATTCCAGCCGGACAGCAAGGATGGGGAGCTACAGGACCAGTACTAAGAGATAACCATTTATCACTGCTTGACATAAAACTGTGGATTTATCAGGTTGCTTTTCTTTGCTCCTTCAAAAGGGGCACACAGGCTCTGGAGAGTCCTCTACTTTCTGATGGCTCCATTAGACTCATCTTTAAGAATGAAGAAGGTGAAAAGAAGGGGAGGAAAAAAAGTCAAAAGTTTTTGCTTTGATCATGTGTCTGCAAGAATTTCTCTCATTATAACATTCTCTGTTTCATCTCCATGGTGTCAATAGGCATTTGGGATGCCTGCTGTTGTGGCACATTTTAATGGGGAACCTCATCTCTTTTTTGGCTCTGATCGTTTAGAGCTGCTAGGCAATGTTATAGGTGAGTGTACCTAATAACATCACTTTTGGTTTCATGCTTTCACCCTCTTTTAATGAAATATGTAATGTAGCTAAATAAAACGCTCTTAAGGTCTTTCAAATATTAAATAACGTTGGGTATCCTTCTCATGGGATGAAACTGCTGACTGGAATGTATCTCAGTACAGTTAGAGTGACCAAAGATGTAGTCCTTTTCCAAACAAGAAGTGACTTGAGTTCTCCATCCTCTATTGGTATGTTTCAAGGCTTTGTGCTCCACATGCCATTCTCAAATTACTACTGAAACTCTTTAGTTTTCAGAATGTTCACATTTAACCTTTTGGTACTGGACATTGAGTCTTGCCTGAGATTAAGACTATGGCTGATACTGCTTTTTTTTTGGTAGTTTTAACATTTTCATTTTATCTGTTTTCTTTCATTCATCTGTTCCTTCTTAATAAAAAGCACATTATCACAGCTCACCAATCCATAACTTTGTGATTACCTAACTACATAACTTTTTAACAGAAATTCATATATTGACCATCCTTCTTTTCCTTTTTCTATTAATAGAATATGAACTTTAAATGTTTAAAGAGGATTGGAATAGGTTGTGATAACTAATAAAACTCAGTCACCTGCTTTTACATGAGTTAGAGGGGATTTGACTATTCATCTCAAGATTTGGCTCTTGAGAGGGTTTGTCACTAGAAAGAGTTATGCACCTAATTAGCTCTGATGCATTTGTTCAAAAATGTCAGCAGAAAAAATTAAGGTAAATTAAAGTTAGTCACAGGCTTAAACAGAAAGGAATTTTTTTGAGGTTTATTTTCTTTTCTGGATGGGTTTCTGATTCTATAAAAACATTCTTGATGAAAATGAGAGTGAGGAAGGTGAATACCCAACACCCACTACTAATCCTAATTGGAATGTTACGGCCTGGTTTCTAGTCTCAACTCCAAGGACTTCCAACAGATTTTCCTTTTGTTTCTCTGTCTCCCCAGCCTTCCACGCTGTTTCTCTTCCTTACCCCTAGCCCCTCAAAAAAGGAGTCCTAAAAAGAATTGGCTTCACCCTCGTGGGGTGCCACAGACCTGCAGAATCTCTCATCTGTAACAGAGGAAAATAATTCTTCTGTACAGCTTCATTTATGGATCTGGCTGAAGCATGCCAAACGATACAAATCTGTATTCCATCATCAGTAGTTACCCTTCAAAAGAGGAGTAGGAACAGTCATCCTACTGCAGAAATGTGACTGGCCAATCACTTCTATGTATTAAATTTTAACTTTCTCTTTTGTGCTGATTTGTCTTGCAGGTGAAAAATGGCTGGGACCAGTTCCATCAGTTCCAAGCTCCAAGATGTGAAAAGTCCTGGGGAAATATATGAGTGAAAATATATATGTGCATGGTCAATCTTCAGTGATTATCTGAATGTATCCAATTTTATAGAGAGACGGCTTTCTCATCCTTAACAGCTAACTTTACAGCTCAGTCTAATCTCTAATTACAAAGAAGTTCAAGGTTTGCCAGTATTACCAGTCTGGTGAGGTCTTTACCAATACAAATGTGCTGCTTTTCTTTCAACAGGTTCATGATTAACATTAAAGATTAAACATTAACTATTTAACTTCTTGCAGGTTAAACATTCTTCTTTCCTGATTAGTTCTCTTTCTCTTACCCTAAAAGGATGAGGATTAAATTGTTGTTATCGGACTGTGATCTCTGGATTTCTCATATCTTCCTGCGTGTCCTCTAGAAACACACACACATACAGCCTAAGAGAAGCTGGCCACATTGTCCTTTTATTTTAAGTCCAAGATACTACATAGACACTAAAAGCACAGGACAAGGTTTTCACGCTTCCTTTTACTCTGCCGCATGGCGATTGGAGGGGACACAAGAGAGAAGAGTGGAAGAGAGAGGGACAATTCAAGCCCAAAGAAAAATCCAGGGAACCAATCAAGTATTTCAAAAGGAACTGTCCCCCTCCTGGACAGTATTTTACACACCTTGCTCTGCAGTGACTGACATTTGAGCAGACCACCACACTCATGCATTCTTGGGCACCAACCCCAGACCTTGCAGGGGTTTTTAATTAGTGCCAGTTTTACAGTAATGTCTTTGGAGGAAAATGGTGAATACCATGTAAGTTTAGTTGATAACTGAACCAGACTGTGTTTTGCTTTCCCAAGGGTGGCCTAATTGCTGCCTATACAAAGGTGATTTGGATATGGCTATGAGGGACTTTTCATCATATAATCTACAGAGAGAAATATATGCAAAGAATAAAAACCAAAACGCTTCATTTTTCACTCTCATCTCTGATTACAGTAGTTAGAAATTTCACACTGAAATAGTTTGAACCTGGCCCTATACTGGCTGAATTGGAATAACATATTCAGATGAATTTGATTTGTATGATGTTTGATTTCTCAATGATTCCTGGCTGTCTCTGATGCATCACTGAAGGAAGCAGAAGAACTAGCAGCAGCTGGAATTCCGTTTTTTTTGTCTCTTTCTGAACTTTAAGGTAAAGCATATTCTTGCTTGTTCACTTGAACGGCAAATCCTGGAACAAAGCACCAGAAAAAAAAATCTGTATCCTCTTACAGCTGTAAGTGTTGTGGGAGTATCGTTTGTTCCCCCATCCACAATTTTTCCTTCTTACACCACTTTCAGCTCTTCAGGGAATATCCTATAGTTTGAGAACTTCTTCCGCCTTTCCACCAGTGCACCCATTAGTCTTTGGGCAAATCAAGCCTGGAATTTAAAGAAATCTTTGTGAGATGTAAGAGGCTACATTCATTTAGGAGTTAGCATGAAGGGAAGTTACCATGTATGTGGATGCCATAGGTTTCTTTGAGTCCCTTGAAGCCACGTTAAAGAAATTTTTTACCACTTCCCCCCTGAAATTTGATAGCACAAATTGGAGACTAGCAAACTGATTCTGAGGTTGTGATAAAAATGGAATCACTTCAAGCCAGATCACCCCAGTGACCTGGGGCCTCTGCCATAGGCAGTGCTGTCTCAGAAATGGGTAAAATGGGAGGTAATGAACTCTGGTGGGAAGGTGGGGAGAATGCAAGGAACATCTTGAAATAATCTCATGGTGAAAGCCAGGGTCTCATAAAACTTTGTCCTTTGAACCAGCTTGACTAAATAAACCAGCCTTTGTGACAGAACGTTGTTGATTTGGCAGATGGACCAAATAAGATGGATCTTACAGACTGCTGTGTATTTCCCAAAATTATCTTAAAGGCCCTTAGACCTACTTGAAATCAGTGGAAATGAAACGCTCAAAGCCTTAGGTACTAAAATAGTACTTAAACACTACTGAGGTAAAGAAAATCCAAACTCAGGATTCTCCTTACATTGCTTACTGCCTGTGATAACCACAAGTAAGTGGTTACAGCCTTTGCATTTATATCAGTGAGTATGCATATTGTTGTAATTCTGACTGTATACCTACTTCGAGCAAAAGTTGCCTGCTTGGGAGCAGAGTTTTGAGGAAGTTCTGCCTCTTGTTTGGGCAACCTTCTGTGGTAGAGACCTGATCATAAGCACAAGCTCTTGGCAGATGCTCTGGTGATTACCCCAGTAAACACTGGCTGGCAGCTATATTGTTATTCTCGAGACTTATCTTTGACACAGCGTGCATTTAAGTAGTCACAGCACTGAGTGCCAGCTTCTTTACCCGGCTTCTCTTTCTGATCTTCTGTCTGTAAATGCCAGTCTACTGCAATATCAATGTCCACCACCGCATGGAGCTCAACTGTTTATCTGACTGCTCTGAATGCCACCAGGTGGCAGGGCAGCTAAAAGTTGAGCATTACTTGAAAAAACATTGAGAATCTAAACTGTTGTGTCTTTTTACCAAGCACAGGGGTAAATACTAAGCAGTAATAAGAACTGCCAGCTATTTAGGAATAGCTGGAAGAATTTTCTTCCACAAAGATGCTACCTCTTCTACTTAGCTATATACCAAACTAGTTCCTGAGAGCCTCACATACACATCCCTTTCAAGGTAGCATGCTGTTTAGCTGTCAAGCCAGAGAAGATACTGTGCAAGGAAAGGGACTTTGAGCCAAAAGAGACACTCTCAGTGATGCAGGCAAAACTGGACTATGAACTCTAGGGAACAAACTTGGTGTTCCCCTTTGCCCTACTACAGACCCACCCAGGAGATCCAGTTCCACTTCCCATGTCTGGAAAAGCTGTGAAACTGGCATGGAGAAGTAGGTCCACCAATGCTAGGCTGAAAGCAAACGAGCAAGCATAGAGATAGGCACAAAGTCACAAAACGAGCAAAAGAAAGTGGTTCAGTAAAAAAACGAGCAAAAGAAAGTGGTTCAGTAAAAAAAAAAACCATAGGAAGCAGAGGATAAGGTGCAGAGAAAGCTAGGTGGCATCTGAGCAAAGGAATCCAAACAATGAAAGAAAGAGAATAAAACTGAGCATAGATAGGGCAGAGAGAGGTGTCTCAATGGGAAATGCTGTTCCCTGAGAGGGAGCAGGTGACCAAGAAAGGCAGATCTTGGGTAGATTAAGCAGGCCAGAGTCAGCTGGCCATGGAAGATCATTTGGGGAAGAAGGTATAGGATTAACTCTGTTTACTGCGAAGCTGTACAGTACTTGCTGCACTCTCTCGGTGAGGCCAGGGATGGCCCGGGGGCCCGCCTCCACCCTGAACCATGAGCCTGTGGCACTGCTCCATGCCCGTGACCTGTGCTACTCACCCAGTGTGCACCSAGACAGTCCTCCAGCGGTGACCTCACACGCAGCACAAAATGGAGGCCTGCAGAACAAGGCAGTTCTTTAACCTTCCCCTGCAAGCACCTTCTTACTCTCCTTTCAACCCTGAGCAAGCAAAGCCTCCTAAATTAAGTCTCTCTCTTTTCTCCCATCCTTATCTCTGTGCAAGCGAGAAGGAAACATTTTATTAAAGCACTTACTGGATTATGGTGCTGAGCATCTGTTTTGCTGCCTTCTCCTTTTCCAGTGGAGCCAGCAACACTGCTGGAAGGAAGCAACCTGCTTCCTAGAAGGGAACCAAGCACAGAACAATAAAAAAATAATCAAGAGGGTATCCCAGGAGCTGCACACATAGCTGGTTTTACCCCAGAATTTTCATAGATCTGTGGCTCATCTACAGGTAAGAGTGAAAGAAACGTATCTACRCCCAACTTGACTAATGTTACCTTGACCTACTTCCAGCTTGACACACAAGGAAAGTGACTACCTGACTTTCATTTCATTCMAAAAAATCATTGGCCACTGGTTCCAGACTGTGTTTCAATGCCACAGCTGTTCTAGCTATAGCTGCTTGCCTAAAGAAACTATGTCTATAGCTATCTAACGAGTAATGAAGGCATTCTCCAACTTTCCCAAATGTTTCCATCAGTCCTGTTTTCCATTTCTGTATCAGTATACTGTTATGCACAAAAAATAGTTTAAAATAATACAGCAGGTTCCAGTAGGTGACAACATCATGCAGTCAAGCTAAGAAATGCCATTACTGAATACATCTGTAATGCACTGAATACATCTGTAAGGCAACCTGAATGCCTTATCCTTAAGAATACACGTYGTGAAGCAGAATCTAATCTTATGCTTTCACAATGTTTCTCTTCCTTCTCCTCCCTCTGCCTGCTCCCTTAAGAGTCCCACATCTGACCTCAGGGTTTAAAGAATTTGCCTATCATCACATATCAACACCATGGCAAAAACACAGATGAAATACTTTGCAAAATTCACAAACTTAAAACATTCTTTTGCTTTCTGTAATCATCTTATATTCACCATACACATTTCACAAGAAATGAGTATGATATAACAGCCCTCTTTCTTACGCCATTCTAATTTCTTCTTAGGTGACCCTCCATTCTATGCACTAAGGATGGTTTAAAATTATTAAATATCATAATTTCATAAATAGTATAGTTTCTGGGAGTTTATGCATAGCTATATTGCAACAGTAAATCTATATTGTAACTCTTTTCATTGAATCAGAGGAAAATGGAAAGAGTTTGAATCAAAGAGTTGGTGTCAATGTGGAATGTGCTAAGGGGGTAGAAGGAGCAGACAAATTACTTTGATGGCATACCTATCCACCATTCAATCAGGAAAGTTAAGAAAGCTGTAAAATTCAGCTAATGAGGGATTCCTGCAATAAGATGGTAAGCCAAGATGTTCTTCACAGGAACATTTTTTTCTTTTTGAACTATACATGATCATACCAATATTTTCTAGGGAACAGATGAGATGCAACTGTCTTTCACCAGTTTTTCAAAGGTAGACTATCCCCTTTCCCAGTTTCATGATGTAATTTAAAACTCAGGTTTAAAAACAAAACTGGTAAATCACTGCCATTTGTTGCTAAACTGTGGCTTTGAACAACATGAATTTGCAGTACCAGGGTTCTTCTCCATTTTGTATATATCCCAGCTCCAGTACTTTGAAATTTAATTACGATGTATGTTTGTCTATTTACTAATAGACCGAGTAACTGAATAAAAACACATCTAAAACAACTATGCATATTAACTAACCTAGAAGTGTCTTAAAGAAAGTGTTGAGGAGGGTTATAGCTGAATTTATATCCTGGCATTGAGGCTAGGGGGAAAGTCACCCCTGCCTCATGTGATATGCACTGGCATATGAGACATGTTGGTGCTTTAAAGCCAGCTCAGAAAATAGCAGTTTTGGCAATGCCGGTTCTCTATGTCTTTATCTAGCTCTGGTAGCATAATGACCACCAACTGCTGCCGTTTCTTTTTTTCTTTTCTGTAACTTTGCTGTCTTAATCTGAATGGCAAATTGGAGAATCCAAGAATGTGTACATTGCTTAGGAGTCATTCAGCGTAAGAGCCAGACTTACAGTGGGCATCCAAAATGTCTTAGGYTTCTTCAGTCTGATTTTACACAGTACATTAACTGCGGCTGAACAGTTATTGTATAGTTCACTAAAGTGCAAAACACCCGGATGTCTCTCTTTGTCCCAAGCTATTTTCTTTGCTTTCAGTTTAGCTTAACTCTGGCATTTCTTCAGTTTATTATGCTTGGTTATGGATAATTACAGTTCTTCCCTATTGCATAGATTAACCCAAATTATCAATGTTCATTTAAATGTAATTTTGTCTAGGAATATTAACATGTATTGCCACAGTTGATCTTTTGGTAATTAGTCTTCTATCAGGACTGGCTGTAGTACATAAATAGAAAACTTTTTAGTATTTGCAAAAATCAAAATAAATATATCATCCCTGGTATTTTTCCTAAATTTTTTAGCACAACAAATTGCTCTTAATCCTATCTTTTACTAGCTCAAGAACTGTCAGAATTTCTAGAAAATAAAAATAAAAACTTTGAAATTGATAAGGACAAGATTTCACTTTGTGCTTAGAAAAGGCAGGCTCAACTCTGCTACCCCATGTACCTCACGCACACATGTAACCTTTTATTTCTTTCCTCTCTGCCCTTCATCTATTACCACAAACACATTCTAAATGGTGTGGATGGTAACATCATCAAGCTTTCTTACTGCAATCAGCAATGGCACTCAAGACYGCATCTCTATAGTCTCCTGATTAGGTGAGCTGATTTCAACTAGTCAGAAAAGTATCCACTATGTTTATCCCTTTTAACCATGGCTCTCCTGGCATAAATCAGAAGTCCCTATACAAACCTGCATGTTTGTTGGTGTAGCTTTATATACATTTTCTTTTATTTAAATCTCTGCATTGAAGGTATAAGAGTAGATAGGGTACAGCAAAAAATCACCACTCCTGCAGGGTGCAGCTGTCTTACAATGTCAAGGTACTGAGAAACCACAGTGAAGTTTTGCAGTGTCAGTATCAGATCACTGCTATTGACAATGGAGTGTACAAAACCTAAAAATTATGTTGAACTTTACACCGCATTCTCCATAATGATTATTCTTTGTGATGTATATTAATGATGTATATACCTGTGGGACAATAAGGAATCAACACATACGGAAACTATCTGGGAAGAGTAGCAGTGGCCACTGGAAAGCACCCCTACTTCCCATATCCATAACAAAARGGGAACAGCTAGGCTGAATAACCTAGCAGTCTTCTACTGCAGAATATATTGAATCAGCAGCTTTTCTCCAAGGTTGCAAGCTGGGAACCCAGAACAAGTTGGGCCTGTACTATCAACCTAGCACTTGGATCTGGATCTGAACTTTCATAGCTCAGCTGCAGCTCTAGGATCCAGTGGGATTTTCTGGCAAGAAAAAGAATGCAGGAAGGTAAATGTTGCACAAGTGAGTAGAGGGGTAAAAGGAGAGAGAACCCAAACCAATATAGTAAAAGCTTATAGTGGGTCACTTCCACTGGGCTTTACGTGACGCAGGTAGATGGGAGTGATAAGTGGATTTGTGGAAAGATCACACTTGGATTAAACTATGGGCCATGGCAGGGCAGGCGTAACAGCACCGTTAAAAACAGCACTGCATTATGTCTGTGCCTGGGAGTGCTCTCGGAGAAATGGAGGGGCAAGGGGAACTGCAGTTACCCACAAGGCCAAAAGGAATGTGAAATCTTTTACTCGATGACAATAGACAATTTCTGACACTCAAGCAAAACAAACTAGTTTGCATTTACACTAATTTTCTGCTCCCATTAGTATTTCTCATCACAAGTAAACACAAGCTGTTTGTTCACTTCTGACGGGGAACCATCGTTCACACCTGCATGCTCTCAGTGCAGTGCCACAAAGGCAACAGGAGTGAATAAAKCTCAAACATTTGTGACGGAAGCTGTGGCCTGTCCAGGATAATCCCAGACCAGTGGAAATGGCAGGCTGGACAATGCCACGGTGATACAGTGAAAACCCTCATACCACCAGGCACAAAGCAGCTATTGCCTTTATGGTGTCATTTCCAGATCCCTTCAAAAAGAGACAATTTCATGGTGTTGGGCCTCCTGGCCTTMTAGTATTTATTTATCACTCTTGCTCTGAGCTGATGACACTGAACTCTTTCTTCCTAGCCTTCAACACAAGGATCTACAGAAGCTCATTCCCAACTTCAGCCTCTTAATAGCAGCTCATTAGCTGTCTTCTGCTGTGAAGGTTCTTGACATGCTGCTTTTTCATATTACCACATTTAACACGTTTATGTCTCTCCCTCAGGACAAGCAGGCTCTGTATATAGTACCCCACTTCCTAATTATAGCATATGGCATGGCTYTGTTCTTCCTCTGCATGATCAATAACTCCACTTGTCTCTCCTGTTCTTCCAGATTTCCAATACCAGCCCCTTGGGTTCTCTTGTGCCTCTAAGTATACAAGCACTCATGCTGTGAGTTGTTCTGCAGAAGTGGAGAAATCTTACAGAACATCTCACAGAACAGAGGTCTCTGCAGGACATCTCACAGTATCACRTCTTCATTGCTGTTGCTAAGATACAGGCAATTTTAAGCAGGGATCTGATGGCCACTCTTGATATCTCAGACAGGGCTGCTGCAGAGATTGAGAGACCCAACTCTGTCTTCGAAGTAAATTGGCTCCACTTTCTGACCCTTGTAATCTTTTTCAGCAATCCCTTTTCACACCATTCCTATAAAGATTTCACTGTTCCTTCCAACCAACTCACTTGCCATCCACATAATCCCTAGTATCTCCTACCATCTCAACCKGCTCCTATTCCAGAATCTTTTAGCAACAAATGTTAAGTTTTGCCTTTCACGGTTCCTAATGACTTCCCAATCTCAAAAGCTTAGTCTTTTCAATCATACTTTCCCAAAATCTTACACAGTCCCTTCAGCCTCATTCTCAAAAACAGACTGAAACTGATTTAAATTTTCCACAATTTTAACTTTAGGCTGATGCTCAACAAGAAATGCTTCAATCCAAAACAGGTCATTTTAACAAAGTGAGACACAACTGCAAACAGGGTCTGAGATCAGGGCAGCTGATACAACCTCAACAACAGATACTGCAGTAGTTCTGCCTGCTATAGGACTAAAGAGAACTTACAGTGACTATAATCATCTCTACACTGTGAATGGATCCAAGCTGACTTTAATAAACTACTTCAACTTTAATCAAGTACTACACTAAGAGCCCAGCCTTGGCAGTCAAAAAGCTCAGTGCAGGTTAGCTACCTGATTACCCACCTTCTCAGGAGCATACTGCTTTGTTCAGGAAGCACTGTTTCTGTAATTCCCATATCCAAACTATCTCGTTTATAAAGGGGCATTGCATTCAGAAAAGCAGCCATTGAGATACATGCCCTCCATAGAAACATATAAACACATTAACTCTTTGCAATCTACTGTAACTCCTTCTGCAGTGTGTACAGCACTATCTATTCATGCTACTGAAACACGCTTCCCCTTCCCGTTCTCTCCCCATTACAGTTTGCATGCCAGCTTCGCTCCCCATTTCTCTGAGCCTATCAGCTACCTACACTTCTCAAATCTTAAGTATAACTATATAAAAGATTTTGCCAAACAAATGTGGCTCAACCTCACATATGCTTCTAGAAGCATAAGCAGAGGATTTTTTCTGGTTTTCTTTCTTTCTTTTTTACCTGGTGAGCTGGAAGTACTGGGTGTGCAGTCACTGTCATCCAGCCACATACTCTGAACCATTGAATCCTGTTTTGGAGGGCCCTCAAGAGAGCACATCAGCTCCTGGAGAGGGCAAAGAAGACATGTTTTAATAATGCACTTAGTAAAATCAGGGAGGTAGCCTGTTTGTTAGAGATCATACACCCACCCTGTCATTCTCCTCTTCCTCAGATGTTTCATTTTCCCTCAAACCACTACAACAACTGCTTACACTGGATGAAGAACGTGAGAATGGCTGCATCGCACAGTATCCTGAAGTCTGACTCCTGAGCATTCTGTGAAATGCAAGCATTCAACATCATGCTTAATGTTACACATAGGCTTGCACTTTTTGTGACATAGCTTTATGATATAGTAGCCAGAAACAGTAAGAAGAAATTAGTCATCCACAGCTAGTTTTTCCACCTAGGAACAGAATTCAGGCGAACTGGCTTGCATTCCTTAATTTCTAGTTGCTACTTCATTTAGTAGAAACACTACTTCTTGTTTCCRTTCTGGATAACTGCATGAAAAATTCAGTTAGTCCTGTCCTTTAAGTCACAGACCTAAGTGTCTTAAAGCAGAGTGAGTCAAACCACCTGCATTTAAGCACTGTTTACATCTAGACATTCATTAAAATCAACAGATGCCTTCACTTTGGAGATTAGAGATTTTACGAGCCTAAAKACAACATGATGAGGTGTTAAACTGAGTATAAAGGGAAGGCACTACCCAGCCTACTCCACTCTTTCCCACAGCCACTCGCAGCCTATCATGTTTGGTGTTACAGGAAATTCGAGACAGTACAAGGGGACTATAAAAGCACATTTTTCGTGTCATAGAGCTTATAAACTGTCACCCCTGTGTTTCTGGACAGTTGTAACAGGAGGAGTCAGGAAAGCATACAGACATGGTTAACTAAGAAAGTTTAAGGAAGCAATGGGGAGGTACAAACCAATTACAGAGATCTGCATTATTTTAGGATGTCTCAGTGCCAAACTATCAGGATGAAGTGCCAAGCTCTTGCACAGACGGGTCAGAACCCTCCTCCTGCTTACAGATAGGAACATACCTAGGTCAGGATGCCCATCCTGGTGATTCTGCATGTGCTCAGTTGCCAGTAGACTGGCTCCTGTAGGTCCATCCCACTAGACTTTTAGCTCCCACAGGGTCATTACAAAGGGAACATTCAAAGCAAACTGTATTGGATCACTTGACCACCACTCTCTCAAATGTCATGGTCACTGAGGTAGCCTGGTGCATGTTTCATATCTGTCAAGAAAGACCCTTAAGGTCAACTTCTCCCAGCTCAGAATTCGGGATCCACTGCTTGCAGTCATCTAGGAGAAAGAGCAGTCCATGAGGCTGATATGCTTACATGGTGGAAGGTGTACTGTGTGTGTAAGCCTAACATTTATGGTGAAATACTCATTGCCTGCACAAGAGACCAGCCAGTAAGAGAGAGATGAAGTGCTTAAAAATGTTAAGAAACCCAAAAAAGCTAAGAGAGGCAAGAAAGATAWGACACCTTTAACATACTAAATATATTTATTCCTTCAGAAACACTGCAAAATGTGGCCAGTCTTGACCTACAAGCAGTAATGAAACCTAAAGTCCCAGGCATATTACATGCCAGCATGCAACAGGGAGAACAGTAAAGATAAGGCCAATATGGGCCAAAGATATTTCCCCAGGAGATTAGGAAATATATTTTCGAGGAAATGAAGGCCAACATGCTTCTCCCTTGGCAGAGTAAATCAGTAACATGAATTTAAGTGAGCTGGGACCTAGATTTCCACAAAGTATCTCTTTCTCATCATCCTTCCTCAGCAGGTTTCTCCATCCTCATTCTCTGCACTGCACTTCCTGACCTATGTCATCCAAAGGCACTAGAGACAGAGGTGGAAACATGTTCTTCTGCTTTTGCCTTCTGCGGGCCAAGCTGTTCTCTTCTCGCTCATCTGAGGAGAGGGGAAGAGAAGGGGAGGCACTCAAGGTGGCCTTCTTCCCCCATCATTAGTAGAAGAGGCTGGTTCAGTGGCTGCTGATTGGGCAATGGGAAGGGCATAGAGCCAAAATGCTCCAATAGGAGCTATCTGTCCATCTCCCTTTCCCAGGATTCCTGCTCCAGGAACTGCCAGTGGAGCATTACTTGGTGCCACTTGGTCTCGCCACGGTCCTTGAGGTCCTCTAAGTAAGGTCATGCTCCTCTTAGCCAGGACTCTCATTTCACCCCAAAAGTCTTGCCAGTATCTTCAGTGAGGTAATGAATGACTGAGTAGCATCCGGTCCACTCCTGATTGGCTTGATGTCCCCACTCAGATGTGTCTGAGGAGGGAAAACACACACACAAAAAACCCATGTACTTTTCCTAGGATTTGGACATACACAGTACAGTGCTTGATTTTTCAGATGCAACCCGGAAAGCCATCTGCTCCTGAGGAATTTTGCTACCTGATTACTTAAGCTGGGTTCATTCGTTTGAGTCTGTCCCTTGGGAAAAAGGATTATTTGGAAGGCCACCTGAACAGTGGAGCAGAAAAACTAAGGACAATTGTCCCTGTATGTGGGAGAGAAGACACTGTTAGCCCAAGTGAACAATGCGGTTTCATGGATTGCAGGCTGATCACTGCAGAAGGGTGTGTTGGAAATCAGCATGCGAGGACAGAAAGTAAGTGCTGGTTTGTCTCTACTGTAAAAGAATTAATCTATTATTTATGTGTTCCCTTTGCATTTATTTCCAGGTTGGTTTTAGTAGAACATAGATGAAGAGTTTGATCATTCAGATCTGGAATCTGAAATGATTGTTTAAGACCAGCAGCAACATGCTGGACATTTTTGCAATAGAGAAATTTCCTGTGTCGCTACTCCCCGGAGAGAACCAGGAGCGGATTGATGACATACTACCAGGAATAACATTTTTAATAGGGGCTGCATAAATTACTCTAGAACCATCTGGAACTCCTTTTTGCATTAGAAATATGCCTATATCATGATCCTGATTTGTGGTTCCACAATTAATGAACAATAAATAGACTATTTCATTAGAAATTCAGTAGCACTGCCTCTGAGAGTAGAACTGTCTCTGAGACAGACTGTTAGAATTACACTCCTAGCCTGTTGCTGCAATACTGTGCTAATACTGTCTTGGTGAAAACGGTGTGCTTTACATGGTAGAATTACATCGTTCTCTATTCCCTGTCCCAGATACGATGCAGCAGGTATGACTGCACGTGGGCTGGTCCCTAACTCTGAAATCACAACTCTAACTAACTCTGGCTAATCACCAATTGTGCAAAACTCCATGCTACATCCCACCTCATAAACAAACTGTCCAGGAATGGGCTAAACCACCACAACCSTGAAAAGACTTTTTCTGGCCATTGTACTAGTGGTTTTAAGTCCATGACTGGAAAAAGATGCATAGAGAGAATCCTGGGGACAGAAGTAGACAGACTGCCAAATGATACAGGTCATGAGTCATGTGCATAAACAATATTCATGCAAGTATTGTTAGTGAAATCCCATGCTATGTTTGCTCTCTGAAAGCATGTGATACCAATTTGAAACAGCCATTGCAGCTGGCTCACCTCCTCAGCTGATGAATGGAGAATGGAGGTTGGGAAGTGGGTGAAGCCCACAATCAAATGCAGAAATCGGGAACAGATGTCAAGAAAGCTTCATCATTTTTTTCCAGGACATGCACACATTATACAGTAGGGAACCAGGACTAGCCAAGCTATGAGATGTTTTCTTACTAGGCAGAATTCTTGCTGATTATGCAAGGTTACTTCCGTTACCTAATCAGAGCAAGAGTCCCTCACATGTGCCTAGCCAGGAACTTCTAGTTCACTAACAAGGTCCCAGACRGGATGAGGAAGGGGCAGTGGAATGATGTGGTAATACTGGAGATGGGGGTTGCTGACCAATCAGCGGTTCCATGTCCTACATTCTCTCTTGTCCTTGACTGCCAGAGTTGGCATCTTAAAAGTCTGTATCTCCCAGCTGCACTCCCATCCTCCTCCCCACCAAAATTTTGGACACCCACCCAACCCAAAAGCTAGTATCACAAAAACATACTTACCAGAACTCTGCACCTTGGCTGTGACAAAATTCTGGGCAGTCCTACAGCATACAATTGGGTAGCTGAACTACTGCAGATAGTCACCAGCCTGTAATTCTTAGGGAGCATAGGGTCTAGTTGGAAGGCCGGCCCTTCTTTGTCAGACCTGGCATCTGGAACAACTACAACCATAGAGGCCTGGCTCTAGGGCACCTCCTGAAATTTTCTTAGAGCAGCCCCAGTCCTGAGAAAGGGACATGCCCTACACAAAGTACTCGGTGCCCTTTTTGCCACAGGTCTCATCCAAGTTCTCGTGAAAAAAAATCAGGTGTGGGAAGCTGTTCCAGAAAGTCAGCTGCAGTCTTGGATTTAGAGACAGGCTGCTCTGGAGTTTTCAAAATGTAAACGTGTGCTTTCCGTGAAGTCCTGAAGTATCCTAGATAGAATCATATCCCAGCATAATACAGCTTAGCAGCAGCAAAGCTGCACTACCAGGAAAGTGCATTKTTCCAGTTTTTGACCACCAGAAACTGGAGAACTATTTTGCAGACTACTGCATGAAGTGTTTTGAAGGAGAACACTGGGTGTGGTATGGAGTGCTTTAGCAATGAAACATAGGTGCAACACATGAGACCCTGCTGTAACACCTGCTGTAACACTTCGGGAGGACTGAAGACAGGTTAGTTCACACTGGTTGGGAGCAGCAGCATGAATCCTGCTTAAAGGGGCAGAACTTGAGTACAACCCAACATCCCAACATGGCCTTGTCCAAGCTTCTCCATGAAGCTCCAAAATCACTCGAGAGCAAACCATAGAGGAAACATATACATGAGTAAGCATGGAAAATTGGACAGCTAGGGCTTTGTGTATCCTGTTGGATGCAAGCTAACATTACAGTAAAGATATAGCCGAAATCACTTTAAGTGGTCCCATCTTTCTTCACTGGCTGTTTAAGAAAGCTGAGTTCCTTACTTACATGCTCTGAATTACTGTGCCATGGCCAGACATCTAAATTTTAAGATGCTGCAATGCCTGATGTGGACAATCTCAGTAAAGCCTCCAACAGAGCAAGACATGCACCACGCTTAAGCAAATACTAGACACAGTGAGCATCTTTCAAATATTCAAATTATTTTCAACTCACTTGCTCTTCCTGCTGGGGAACTCTGGGGAGCTGGGACTAGATGATCCATCAGACTTCAGGTCAAAGAAAGTTCCTGGACTGTCCAGCACCTTCTGCATCCTCTCTGCAGTGTCTCTGCTGGGACAAAAGAGAAACCAGCTATACCCCAAGGGCCACAGTTAACCAYTATCTATTCTAACAAGCCACAATACAAAGCTGGATCTCTGGTATACACATGAAAGGGAAGCAAATGCAGTTGTGTTTAAAAGGGCAGACTCCTTAGATGTGACCTGTTGAGGGCAATGTATTAGAAATGGCCAACTTTAAGCTCCTTTTGAATCAATATAAAAGCCTACATTAATTTCAGCATTCTCCTTTAATTCTTCAACTTCTTCTTCTGCCCTCCTCATTTCAGGGGTCTTAAGAAACTTTAGGATTGATAAAAGAGCTTATATATTTATTACCTAAAGAAAAAGGATTCAGCAAATTTCCCTGTTTCAGGATGGTTACAATAGTTTTATTGCTACTAGTACTTGTCAAGATACTTCTGAAGAAAGCTGTCTGTGTGTGCAACTGAAAAGTGGGGTATGTTTAACTAAAGATTGGAAAACTCAGGTTTTTGTTGGGKTTTTTTTGTGGCTTCAGTGATGGAGTTCACAAAGTTCCTCCTCTGCTCTCTTGATCARTTGATCCTACCTGTACCCCTCACGTCACAGTTCCTCATGCCCTCACTTGTGCTAATACAACTGTTTGTGAGACTGGAAATTATTGTGACAAAAAACAATCCTGAAACTAAAACAACCCTGAAACTTCTATGACACATGAATAAGCGGGATGGACTGGGTCAGCTCTGTCATAAAAGCCTGCATATCATTAAACTACAGCTTCAGGGTGAAGTCACACGCGACATGTTGAGCTCACTGTTGCCAGAGAGAGGGAGCCTGCTCCAGCCTCCTCCACTCTTGCTGAGTGTACTTTCCATCAGTCCTGGTACCCATCAGACTTCTCCATGAGCCAGTTCATGGCAGAACCTGGCAGACAATTAATCCGACGAAAGAAAGTTGATACTTTTTCTGTTAGATTAATAGGCTGAATCAGTTCCATGAAGGGTCCACTAAGCATCTGAGCCATCACAAGGAATGGGACAGGATTGGGTAGTTGAAAGAGACACTGGGAGAGGGAAAGTATGGTATTTGCTTTTCAGTAGCAATGAACTGTTAGAACAGACCAGTTGCTAGTGAAACTGCACCTTCAAGAATCACCCAAAAAGTCTTTCACAAAACACAAGATAAGGCTCACTGCTCCTCATATCTAAGATTACAAATAAGCAAAAGGAAAGCTAAATAAACCCAATAGCTTACSAATTCCCTCCTAGCAAACAGCAGGAAAAAAAGAAAATAAACCCAGGCTTTTTCCTTGTTGTAGAAAACTTTTACAGATCTTTTAAGGGGATAGTGAAGGTTGTTGTACACCAAGTAGTGGATTCAGCGGCACAGCTGCATAAGGTACAAAACTATTTAAAGTAGTGAGGAGCTGTGGCTACTGTGTTGGCTTAGACTGTTACAGGGAAGGTGTCTCAGAAGATTTTATTTTTCTCAAAGAAAGCTCTATATTATTTTTATTCAGATTAGGTCATAGGCACCTCATTAAGGAAAGGTCCAAAAGAATAACTGGAAAGAAGGGAAAACGTAGTACTACTTCTTGCTGTGAAATTACTAGTTTCCACATTAAAGATGGCTTTTCCCCTTTTACACTGGGTCTTTAAGCTGTTCCCTGGAATTCTTGCAACTGGGAAAACTGTATATTAGATGCAGAGCACTCATGTGACTTTTGAGACTCTGTATAATCTTAAGAAGGTGTCTCAGCTAGAGTGGAGACRAATTTATTGATTTAACTGCATAATCTCTTGTGACCAGTAGACAACTTTTGAATGGTTATAATTCTGTCAAATATGCCAAATCACTCCTTAAACCTGTATGTTACTCCTTAATTATAATTATTTCTCAGACCATCTAACTTAAATGCTAGTCATTTTCACTTAAAGCTTTTTTAAAAAAATCCTTTAAGATATCAGAAGTTTTGTCTATTTGAACTTTAAACATGAAAACAAACAAACAATCAAGCACCCAATTCCCCCTTTCCCAACTAAAAGCCTTTCATCTGACTCTTATCTAAAAGTGGTGAATACAGAACAGGAGAACCAAGATCATACTGCACAATGTTTAAGAGCGATCTTACTATGTTCCTCCACCCATTTCCTCCCTTCTTCCTCAAATATTGATTCTTCCCATTTCCAAATGTCCTTTTTTATTTTGCTTGTTTCTGTCAYTTGTCCATTCTTCCATTAGCCAATAATCAGGCTTTTCTTCCCATTCCAATCATTTCCATTTCTGTTATCATTCCTGTTGATTCCCTTTCTGTCCTTGTGTGTGCTTTTCTACCTCCCTTTTCTCATCTCCTCCTGGTTTTTTCTCTCTTTGTCTCATCTTCCCATGGCTCATACCTCTTTTCCTCCTGTATGTTCTCAATGCCAATGGCACTACTCCGTCGCCCATGGAAGCGGCTGGCTCGAGTACGTGATGGGCTCCTACCAGGCAAGGCAAAAGACTAGAAAAAAGGAAAGCGTGACAGAAAGGAGAGAGGGGAACAAGACAGGAAAAACTGGAGCACTGGAAGCATGGGAGAGGGAGTTTGCAATGTGGATCCAGACCCTCTCCTTTACACTGCAATACAATAGCACGGCCCAGCTCCACCGGTGCAAGAAGGAGTACTTTCTGTCAGTGAGAAAGAGAAGCTAGGGCTTACAAAGGTGGTATGAGAAACACACAGAGAGATACAGAAACAAAGGCGGAACAAGATACACAGCCAGTATACAGAGAAAGAGGCTCAGGAAGGGAGGTATCCCCATATGATGAGAGTAGGAGAGGCACAATCAGAAAGGTAGAGAAAACTAGAAGTTAAAGGAGGGAAGGAGGCAGCAAACCCAAGTCATTACTATTCTGTGACTTTGTTGTGCGACATAAAGAATGCATACATCTGAGTAAACTGTCCCAAAGAAATTTCCACACCRAAAGGCACCTTCTTGGCTTACTCAGAGACTTTTTTTTGTAGTTTGCCTGTATTGACATTACTAGTGCAGAGACCACAATCAGMTGGATGCACTTTGGCCAAGGTAACCATATTTCCAATATCAGAAACACGGATCCTTTTCTGGAAACATTTTTCATGGATTTATCATGCTCACACCAATCACAACAGTTTAGTATCCCTATCAAATAAGAAAGGCTTTGATAGTGACTACAAATATTCCCTCTTTTTCTCACCCCAAACTTTATTAATTCTGCTGTTTGTTCCCAACATGCAAATTCTATTTACAGCAAAACAGCACCTTGAATAAACATTGTGCACCRGCTTATATTACAGAAGAGAATCTGATTGGTGAAATTGAAGAAAATGGAACAGATCTAATGTCCTTATGTTCTCAGCTCTTGCCATATGACAATACAGTACCACTCCAGACAAACCACAGTGCATGCATTTTTTTAAGGTATGGCAACATACAGGATCTAATCCAGGATAGCATAGATAGATGTCTGATGTAGACTGATGTTTGGCTTTCTTCTCCCAGTCTGCATCAATCTCAGCTCTAATTTACAGATGAACTGGGGCTAGAGATAGGCACAGACAAAACAGACTGCAACACATGCTGTCACCACTTGTGAAATGGGATGATACAACAAAAAGAGATTCACAGAAGGACAAGAGGACAAATAGGGAAAGAGAAATAAAATGTATGGGTGGGTCACAAAGGTATGCCGGGTTTCTTCTCACAGCCCACCCGAATACCTTACCGCAGCAATGGCCTTAGGGCCCTCGGCGACACTCTGGCTTAGGGCAAGGCCAGCTGTAGTTGGGCGGCTGGGCAGGGTGGCTGGCGGCTGCTTTCTCATGGATATCCCCATGGTATCCAGGCTCTGGCTGCGGCCTCTGATCACCCGCTGAACAGGAGGGAGGCAGGGAAACAGACAAACACATATAGACATGCACATGGTAGGGCAGCATGAAAAGCACCACAGGTTGGGCGGAAAGTTGTGACAGACCAACATCAGAACCACAGAAATCCTAACTCCTAGAAGGCAGCATCTTAGATATTACCCATTTTCGGTCCTAGCCGATTCATGGAGCTCACTGCCAGGGAAGAACTCTTCCTCAAGTATATTCTCTACTTTCACTTCCCTTGACCTGTYGCATAAACAGAGATTCCCTACCGGTATCGCAGCATACTGGATAAGACAGCATCATCTGGAGCAGTCCTACCCAGTACAGGCTACAAAACACAAAATCAAACTCTTGTTCAAGACTGTAAGGTTCAGTCTTGCATGAACTTGAGTGCTGGTTCCAAGGGGAAAGTCTGCATTCTGCAGCCTTTCAAAAGGCTGCAGCATTTGAAAATGCCATTTTCTGAGTTTACTCAGCCTTTTCCAGCCTTTTACAAAGGTCATCTGTGTACATGACATGCAAATCACAGYATCTGCTAGAAGTCAGAAAATGACATTTTGGAATAATTAGTGTAAGACATGGATGGGTATGCAATTCCTGGTTAGCAGCAAAGGCAGGGTAGACTGTATGTAAAAATATACCTCACCAAAGCATCCCAGTTCTGACCAAAACTACACATATAGCTACCAAACCTGTATGTGAATGGATTACTTTTACAGCCCTTAACAACTAACCAGCCCACCATACAAAGCAGGTGGAGATTATCTGAAGAAATGCTGTTTATAATACGTCTCTCTGTCCAGACAGAYAACTTATTATACAAAATAAGTGGTAAGGCACTTCCCACAAAAGTGGGAAAGGGGAATTAAATAGCAAAGTGATATAAGGTTCTCCCTATATAATCAGTTCAAAACTCAGTTTGCCTGTTCGTATAAAAACTTTGCTTTCTCATATCATCTTGGTAACTTTTAAAAGTAAGTTCTGTCACCTGATCCTGTTTTATTAAAAAAAAAAAAAGAAAGAAAAAACTGTCATCTACACCAAACAAAGGTAAATTAACTCTGGCTTTTARAGGGTAAGTAAAGCATCACAGTTTATCTAGACAGTACACTCACAGATATGTTAGAAACTCTCTTGCAGTGGCTCTTACAACTCTTTCAGTTATAATGAAAATGAATTGGAAGAGATCTGCTGTAGGAACTGAAAGCTGCTTGCTACTAGTTATTAAAATTCCTCTTGCAAACACACTCCTTTTTCTGTAAGTCATGGAGTGAAACCCCATCTGACACTAGACACCAGCATGAAGCATAAAGAGTTTGACTTCTCGGGGACTGTATGAAATTCCACTCTGGACCATGCTGTAGCTCTGTAGAAAGGAGCACAGGAAGGGGAAAAATGTCTTTTCTTGAGAGTAAAGCACAGTTGAAGGTGGTCTAAAGAAAGGCTGCTGGATGGAAAGACTTTTTTTCTGTCTTACCCTAAGCACAGCTGATCAGCAGGGTCARTATTCCTTGGAGGGACACACAATGAGCTTGAGAAAAGTGTGAGCAACTGGGTAAGGAATCAATCCACTATGGCTCACCTTGAAATTCTCGAGGAAGCCGCCACTGCCGTTCTCTATCTTGTCATCCTCCCCTATGGGCAATCCCATCATACTGCGGCTGCGAAGCTGCAGCTCCTCAAAAAGGCTCTCCAAGAGGGCACTCCGAGTTCTTTCCTGCATCAACATTGGGAATGAAAACACAGCTATTTTTGGGAGTGAAGGGATTTTTTTTCCCTGTTTTTGCAATGTCTCACATTCTCCTTAAAAAAAAAAAAAAAATCACCATGAAAATTAATTTAAACAGTATGATGTGGTTTTAGCTGTATAGTTATGGAATATATTACAGTAATAGCCAGCCCTTTTAAACTCTTTCTAAAGCAAGTCATAAAGGACATCAGTACTTTTTTTACAGGTGATGAAACAGAGGCATGGATTGAGGGCAGTTTTTTCTAGATCAGGCAAACAGCAGAGTCTGGAATAGAATTTTGGTACCTTGAACCAAAATCAGTGATATCAGTACACATCCTGTAGCACAATACTGAGTTTCAGCTAATAYAGAATTTCCTCCAGCAAAATGGATGCATCATATTCCCATTCTTACTTGAGGATTAGATCTCTACATTAGAATGTACCTGTTCATATTCTGTCACGCCTGCTGTGAAACACGAAGGAAGTATCCCATAGCTGACTATAATCACATTTCATCTCCCTTTTTTAAGCAACACAAAATTAGAAGTAGAAGAAAGTAAAAAATTATACTGTATTTTCTTAATCTGGCAGTAATAGTGTTTTATAAATTTTATGGAAGCAACCAGGTAATAGACCCACCTCTAGTTTAGCAAATTTCTCAGCTCGATAGCAGCTGTACTCAGCATTGATGAGCTTGACCAGGAGGAATTCACGAAACTCTGCGCTCTAAAAGACAAGATGAAGACTAGACTGGAGATGAACACAGTAATAAAAATATCATATGAGAAAAGCTCTGCCTCACTACTCTTTAGACCTCCGAAGTCATCTAGCCAGACTGACAATACTGACTCAGAACACAAGGGTGTGTACCATATCTGTGAGAAAATAACGGAAGATTGGCGAGGAGGATTGTAAACACGCTCAAATGACTTGCAGCTGGTGTGTCRAAAAACATRTATCATACTAACTGTTGTTTGGCCTTGTGTGTTGGACAAGTAGAACATCTGTGTTCAGATAACATAGGCCTGTGATGGACTTAAAGGCACCCTATCGAACATGCTTGAGATTCCTGCCTTGCTGTGGGAAAAATCAAAGCACAGTGGTAAACTACACCTGCACAAATCCCTGAAAATTCCCTGAAATATAGACAAAACCAGCAAGTTCAGCAAGGACCGAGCTCTGTGGTGGCTGCATCCCCGGTTGTGTGCCTCTGCCCGGGTGCTGCTTCGGGCATCCCCCGACTGGCGAGGTAACGAAAATAAATTTACTCTTTGCATTTCATCCATGGTATTGTGGTTGTTCCTGAGTCCTGCCTGTGCCAGCTCACACAATATCCCCCTGCCGCCTAACACCTGAGAAACAAACCTTTCTAAATATGGCTGGATTTGGCAGAGGGGGTCCAAAGAAGGGGACATCATCTCGGGCTGTGACTGAAACCTGAAACAATGTAAGGGGAAAAAAAAAAATAAGCATTGTAACACAAGTGAGACTACAAAAGCCTTCAAACTAGTATGGTACAACTGTTCCCTCCTGAATCATTTATATATCCAAAAGAGATCTAATATGCTGTCCCGTGCATCCATCTGTTTCTGTACTCAGTGAATGGATGTGCTGATTTATCTCCCAGAAATTCAGTCAACTAGATGTTTTYTCTTGCTTTTACTGTGTGCACAATTGAACTGATTGCTTTTTTAAAAAAATATTTTTAATAAATATTTTTAATAATAACCAGTGTATTTGGAACAAAAAAATAAGATGCTTCTATTCAGCCTGCAAGATTTACCTCCACTAGAAGAGCCTTTGTCAATATGGTTGTACTGACCTATTTWTTTTGACAGAGAATCCTCAGTGGAGATATACTGCACACTGAGGGGCATATCTCAGTGACACCGCCTCTCTAAGTCACATATGGTAAGCATACAAAAGCACTTTCCCAGTAGGAGATAAGGAAATCCAAGGTTTGCCTTTTTTTTTTTTTTTTAAAACATGCTCCTACCTGACATACCAATGCCAAAAAAAAGTAATGCAGTCCAGTTTTTACATACTGTCACTTAGCTCTTCACAGCACTTACCTATAATTATATGCAGCTATCTTACCAGATACATATAGCACTTAATGTTTCACAGTTATTTTTTTCATCATGTTTGAGATGGAACAATACCATTATTTGCCATTTCATACAACAGGGAACAATGCTAGAACAACTTAAAAGCAACTGCCTCAAAATAACACTCCAGTGTAAATGTCACAGAGCCAATGAGAGGCATGAGTTTAATGAGAGGAAGAAGGAGAGGGGCCCTCAATTTAATTCAGATTTCTCACATTGTAGGCCAGCTCTCCTAATTACAAGGCCTCCCTCTCCCTCCCAATAGTTATCTACTAGTTAAAATCCTGTTTTGCATTTTTAATTTTCTGATTGCAAAAATTGATTCAAAGAAATAAATGCCATTAATATTCCAATTTAACCACTAGGCACTAAAGCTTAAGTAAGTGGAACAATGGATGGAAAAAAAAGCTTAAGTAAGTGGAACAATGGATGGAAAAAAAATCTTCCCCAGCAGTTTCTTAGGTACTAGAATGCTCTCAAAACAGAATGAGTTAAAACCCCTTTGGAAAAACCTTTACAGAAAACTCTGCATTGGCTCTAGGGTCCTGACTAGGACTATTTCTTTTTCATTAAATGATACAGGCAACCCTASTACACTGACAGTAACAATGCCATTGCAGACAGGCGAAGATGAAAACAATAGTAGGAAGAGACAAGACAAATGGCAAGCTTCCCCAGCTCTTTCTCTTGCCATTAAAAAAAATCCAGTGAATTTCTGTGCCCTACAAAACAGAGAGCAAGAGGAGAATTGGAACTCCATGCCCCTGATCAACATTAGGCTATCATGTCACTACAGACTTGGCTGCCCATAGCATTGGGAACAATGGAAGGTGGTTGTTCTACCCCCAGCGCCCTCTTTGGTGGGAGAAGAGGTGGGGATCCTGTCCTAATTTTGATATTCTTGGTGTTCTTGTAGACCTCGAAGGCATAAGGACTCATCATCAACAAATCAGAATTCCTGCATAATACGAGACATAGCGCTTTGATTAAAATGTTTCTACAATGGAAAATCCATCACAGAATKCAAGCTTCTATACATTTTCTGCTCTCTCAGCATGACTGAAAGTTGAACATAAAGTTATATAGACATCGAGACAGAGTCATGTGACAGAGAAAGAGCTGTGTCCAAAGGCTGCAGACAGGGAATTCATACTCTAGCAGGGCTTCTTTCARCTGGAGGGCCCTAACAGGTAGCACTTCCCTGCCAGATGGGCATCAGTTCTGGAATCCCCCAAAGCAGATGTAGCTGGTTCGGATTCCATAGATTAGGCCAACCAGCTGTACCTGACCTGCAGTCTCAGGCAGTGCAAGCTCTCAGCACTGTGCTCTGCAGCATAAGCAATGCAGACATGGCTGTCAGTCAGGTGAATGAGTTYTACCTGACATACAATGCAAGCAAGACATCCCCCAAAATGGCATCAATTGCTCCTTGTGCTCTTTGATGTAAACAAAAATTTTTAATCTGAATTTGTCCTGCTTCAATTCCCAAGCTTTAAGCTTCAGAAATTCATCAGCTACTTTGAAAAACATAGAAGTACATTCTAGTTTCATGTGTAGATACTTAAGAAATTGATCAAATCATTCTTTAACCTTCTATTTGCTGGGTAGAGGCAGTAAGCAGTCCTGGACTCCTTTCAGTAAAATACTTGTGCTCCAGAATTTTAGTCATTCTTAGCCTCACCTCCTAGCCCCGTCCAGCTTATCAATATCTTTATGAAATCTGAATAGTCAACAAACACGAACACAGATTGCTAAATAGTAGCAATTATACCAAATAGAGAGGACCTCTGCAAACCTATAGAATAGAGAGCAACATAGCAGGAAGGAGACTCCTGGTCAGAGATCAAAGAATGAGTGAAGGGGAAGGAGAGCTGGTGGCAGCTGTTAAGATTTCTAGGTTTACTGGTAACAGATCTAATTATTGCCTTWCACTGAAAATGTTTATCAAGTTTACTAACAGAGCAGCACAGCTGTTAGGATGACAGCTGGCTGAATCTCTACCTCTCCCAAAGGCCCAAGAACAGGTTTCCACTTCAAGGATCAATATCAGTAAATCAGTACAGAGGAATCTATTGGCTCTGTTTACCTTGTAGAGAGTGTCCCCAGTGGTGCCATGAGTGAGCTGAACTACCACATAAGCATGTAGGAAATTAGAAGCAATCATATCAGGGACAAAAGGTGTACTTTCATCCTGGAAGATGATGGCTACAATGTCATTCCCAATGTGACGTTTCCGCTGAAGCTGGAGAGGAAAAAAAAATAATAACGCAAGAAAGCAGGTGAAAAAGAGTAGAACAGCATGATGGGACCTCAAACACCAGTCTGTCTAGCATCTCCAACCCATCTGTTCAGCCAAACGCCTCATCACTACTTTCACCATTACTCCAGCCATAACTCCCAATATTACGCAGTTAGGCATTCCCTCCTCTAACTAGCTCCTCATCAAATACCCCTCCCCCTCTTAGCCACACTGTTGAATTCCTTAGTTCTCCTTCCAGTACCTGCTGGGAATCTCCCTCTGTGAAGGGCAGCTTTGTAGACACATGAAACATGATCTCCTTGCCCCGGAAATTTGTATAGACCGACTCAGTGCCTGTTTGACCTCTAGTGACATCCAAGCCTCCGCGGAACCTGAGCAAATCCATACCACGCCATAGGTCAGGCAGGACAGAGATGAGAAAGTGGGGAGAAAAAAGAAGACATCAGTAACAGTAGCTTGGTACATGATTATTATCAGAGGTGATTTTTAAGAAATCAGTGATAGTGGGGCACCAAATCTTCCCAAAACAAATGCACTGACTAGAGCTGCACAATGTTTCTGCTGATGAACATACTTGTTGCTAAAAGCTATGAAGCTAAACCAGGGATCCTCAAAGGAGCTACTTTCTTTGGCATTCTTCTGAGAAACACAGTCCATAGTTTAGAAATACAGAAAGGACAGGCTGACCCACAGAAAGAGACTAAACCAATACTGACCCCTACCATTGTGAAACAAATTTACATTCGCACAGTTAAATAAAAATTATTCTTTACTGATACTGTGGGTCAGATCGAGATACCAGGAGACCTTTAAATGCAAATACCAGCAGAGACCTAAGCTCCAACTGGTTCCCAGATAGGATGGCTGACAAAAGCATTCTGGGCTTCTCCACSTGCGCTGGGATTCAGAGGACACAGCACTTTTCTGAAAGCAGGGCTCTAACAGAGTCGCAGCCTCTGAAGACACGCTGTTCCCTAACTCARTCTGGCTTTCCAATGGCACTGGGTACGCACCCACGGAAATCCTGCAACTGAATCTTGTCACCAAGGAAATCCAGGAACTCCAGGAAACCCAGACTCTCTTCTGTGTTACTGAAGACTTCTTCTTCGGTTGTCTTCAAAAGGAAAGGAGAAGTCATAAGGAGCACAAGCATTACAAAGAACAGGCAGTAATTTCTATACACAGTTCAACCAGCTTTGAGRACCTGCACAAACAAATTGATCAACATAAGGCAAGCTTCTATCTTTTCTCTTTATGGCATCTGTATTTTTCACAGGATAGTACAGACCTCGTTATTACATTTAAGCTAAGAGAACCAATTCTTTGTGTTTTGCCTCAAGTATTGCAGGATCTGAGGGAGCTTACCTGTCCAGGTTTCTGGTAGATGACCCCAAATTTGAAGTTATTGCTTATGACATGTTCATCAAATGCAACAATAAGCTGCGAAGCCTGAGGTAATGAAAATACAAATTATCAGTTGGACGACATTAGCCAGACCTTGATGGAAAAGGGACATACAGATATATCAGAACATTATACCTTGGGGTAGAGGACAGGAAAGAAGCGTTCAACGTTTACCTCCTCACACAGTAGCTGTCGAGAGAGAGAGAGAGAGGGAAACAGAAGTGTGATTATCACGTGCCCTAGTTTGCTGCCGGCATGAGAGCGTAGGCACTGTTTATAATTATCTGACAGGAGTCCCTTCAGGCAAAAATTCTGAGGTAAAATTAGAAGAGAAAGAAGAGAAGCTAAATGGAAGTGTAAAACGGATGTATATGGCAGTACTATTGGGGAATAGTTGAAAAGAGGGAAATGGGAGGACAGGTGAAAATAACTTGAAGAATGAGGCTGTAAGAGCGAACAGGCAAGCACAAATCTCACCTTCGCCATCTGGACAGCATTGGGAAACTCATTCAGACAGGAAATGGGGATCAGGTCATGTTTGGTGCCGGTCCGAGTCCTGACACAAAACAAAAAAGGCATTAGAGCAAAAGCTGGAGGGAGACATAAGCAACACTGGTTCTTTAAAGAAAGAGTAGCCATTCCTTCAAGATTATCCTTAAAGCAGTTAATACCAGAAGATTAATTTTAAGCCTGGTGCATAAAATCACTGGAAAAGGGAGGGAGGTATTTACACTTCTTATTGCTCATCACTTGCTGTGGGGAGCAGAGGAAGACAAAACAAGGATGATTAGTCTCTTGCTCCTTTGCATTCTTTCCTTGGTTGAAGAAATATTTTGCTCTTTCCCCCCCCACCATTTTCTTTCACAGATATCTAAATGTTGAAATACAATTCACGGACACAGTATTATAATGGATTCATAAGATCATACAACGAGGGTTTGAAAGACTGTTAAAGGTCTGATAGAGACAGCCTAGGAAAGCAGATCTATGCAAAGTATAGGAAGTAGAAACTGGTGTAGTATTGTTCCAGAAAGCTGATGGAGAAAAGCTTCCTTTCTCTGTATATATATATATATATATATATATATATATACACACACACACTATAATATATATATTATATATATTATATATATGTAAAATATATATAAAATATATATAAAAATATATATACACACACTATATATATATTAAAGGAGAGATGTCCTTCTAGGGGAGAAGAAATATTGGGCTGTCAGAGTCCTCTTCAAACCATTAAAAACAACTATTGAGCAAAAGGTGCTGCATATAATACGATATCTTAGAGGAATTACTACCCTTTTGTTCTTCACTGGTCTCTTCCATGTAGGAAGGTTTCTGGGCTCAGATAAGCATTCCCTGGCACAGCTCACAAATAGGCTCTCTCTTTTTTCCCCCCAGATTATTGCTCCGCCTGGCACTCTGAAGTGTTCTCCGCATACAATGGAGGAAACCCACCAGTGATTCTTTTGTAGCTGACTCCTATGCAACCAGTATTTTCTCTCAGTCCTGGATGAGTCCTTGTCAGCAGCAACTGTACATCTGTTGTTTCCAGTAGCATACTGCCTACTGGAAGTGCACCCAGCACATAGCATGGTAAAAAGCTTTTCTGCAGCGTGCCTCTCACCTATAYAAGATCTGTCTCTGTTCTTTCTCTAGTTCATTCAGCAGCTCCTTCTGGGTAATGGCTCTCTGTGGAAGCCCTAAAGGCTATGGCACTTCATAGGCTGTCCTGGGAAGCTAAGGAATGTTCTAGCTCACCTTCAAGGGAGCCTTAGACTCAAGTACAAAGTCCAAAGACAGGCCTGGATTAGGCTGCCCTCCATCAGGGAATCCATATTCTCCTAGAGAGTACTCACATGTCTTTAAGTAAACAGAATAAAGAGAAAAACTTTCTTTTTGAGGGAAGAACAGATGTTTTTCATACAGGAACTAAAGAGATGTGCCTGCAAACACCACTTCAGCTTCCTGAAGGAAACTGCTGAGAGAAACTCAGAGGGGAAGGCAAGAAAAGAAGGCTCAAGGTTCCTTTGCAGTCCTCTCCAGGAGAAAGACATGAGATTCATGCCCATACCTATGCAGAGGAAGCTCAAGGTAAGATGAGAGACACATCACAGTAACATACACTTCAACAACAGGCACTGTTACCTCAGCAACAGGCGTAGATTTTCCTGTTTCTCGATCTGTTCATACTTCACAGAAAGTACCAAGTAGCCCAAGGACATGTCACTGGAGTAAAAGTTCTGGTGCTCCTGAAAACAGAAAGCCAAAATGCATTATTCCCAACACGCTTCCTTGAGAAGTTCACCAGATTTTTTGCATACAACCTGTCACGCAAGATTAGCTAATTTTTTCTTTGACTAGCAACGGCATGCTTGAAGACATGCATATGCTGTCTCCCAGCCCCCTTGGTGATCAATGCATGAGCATATCAGTCAAAGTTCATCCACTGTCAGTTTAGTTCCTCCTCAGCTGTCCATCATCAGAAGGGCTCCTGAGAAGGAACAGGATGAGAACATTCAGCAACACGTTTTGAAGAAATCGAGTTTCCTGTAAATAAATTCATATCTTTCGTGGACYTTCCCTGTCTCCATTCAGACTCTGCATGACTAAGTAGTGGTCTCCAGCACACTCAACTGGATGGGGTCATGGGAACTTTCTATATAAACAGTAATGGCAGGATCATTATACCAAATGGTTGATCTCTAAGAGCATTCACATCTCAGGGAGGATGCAGTGAGAGCTCCAGGTAACTACTCTGCWTATGAAGACTGTTCTCAGCAGTGCCAGTAACACTGCTTGAGCTTTAGTGGAGTATGTCTTGAACAGAGAGAGTCATTCAGTCAAACAATGAACCATAACGCAAACATTTTCACAGGCTCTATATAGAAGAGGCCATGGCCATACATTTCTCCTGGGCATACAGCCATGTTCCAATGGCCTGGGTATATCAATATAAATTGATATATTTATATATATAAAATATTTATATATAAATATAAATATAAATATAAATATATATATATATATATATATATATATAAAACTTCTAACCTCAAAAGGTTAAAGCCTTTTGACGAGGGATGTGAACGGAAACCTCTAGCATGATGAGAATACTATATAGGTGGAAACATCCAGAAATGCTTAGACTGCTCCCATCTTCCTAGTGGAAAACCACTTTATAGGCAGTTTTTGGAGGTGGCTGCTTCATAAACTCTGCCAAAGAGCTGAGACTGAACTCATGCTTTCAGCAAACAGTCCAAAATTATTGGGTTTGACGTATAAGGAGGACAGAGAGACCAATGAGAATGTCACGCAGGGGATCCGATTCTCTCTGGATTAGATTTTATTAGATTAACATCTTAATCTCTTGCTGCTAATGAGAACTTCTGTTGAAAGGGGCAGTAGTACTTTCCAGTATTTAGCCTCCAACCCAGGAGAATATAGTGAGATTTGTATGGTACTTCTGAGCTAGCAATGATGGAAGTTGGGGTAAGACTCCTTCTCAGCAAAACAAAATAATAATAAAACAAAATAAAACAAAACAAAGAATCCCAAAACCAAAAACGTCTCAGCTACCCTATAGCAGGCAGAATTATCAGTGCCTCCTTATGCMTTGGGACCATGAAAATCAGGAGAAAGTCATACAGCAATCTGCTGACTGTGGAATCAGGAATGTGTCCACAGAGATCTTCAGTGCAGAACAGTTTAGGCAACAGAAAAAAAAAAAATAAAAAAAAAAATCAAGGCTTTCCTTTGGTATCTTTTGTGGACAATCTTGGGATTTTCCAAATCCCAGATGATGTATCTCAAGATATCCAGCTGGATTTCCCACTTGTGGATCTGCAGGAAAAAGAAGCTCACTGAGAAGTCAGACGCTCCCAGGAGATAAAATGCACACGCTTYAATGCGGAGCTTGATTCCCACATTCCACTTAACAGAGAAGGGGTACCAAGTGYTATCCTGTTTGTTGATATATTTTCTAATGATATGTTGCCCATCACCAACTTACTTGAAAGATATAATCAAAGTACTCTGCATACATTTTAGTGTGTACAGATTCTGTTCTGATGTACTCCAGTGGTTTCATGCTGTTTGTTTGTAGAAATGATCTCAGCCTAAATGCAAAGTGTTTGTCATGGTCAAATTAAATGGAGGAGAGAGATAAAACACCATTCCCCTGAAAATAATGAATGGGTTGTTCTACCACCAGAATAGCAGTCCTCTCAAAATCAAAGACAGAGTCACCTGCAACCTGAAAAGACAGCCAGGGAGCATGAAGTCAGTAACCAGGATTGCAAGACTCAGAAGGAGCATCACAGGAAGCACTGTATAAATGCATCCTTGTGCATGACGCAGAAGTGTTATGCACTGGGACAGTAAGTTAAGCGTCCAGTTGTACAATCAGAACTTGCACGATTTGGAATGTGTTCTGTGAAGGGAATACTCCGGACACAATTAATTAATAATAAGGACTCAATGGGAACAAAGTGTGCAATTCGATCAAAAAGAGTTGCTAGTCTGAGAGTTCCTTCCTCAGCCTTTTGCCTAGAAAATACAGAAGGTCTGTTCTGTCTCTGGTGGATTGCAACCTCTCTCAACACACTAGTGAGAGATTGCCTTTTGCTGTGGAAAAAATCTAAACAATTTTTTGTATTAGTCATTGTTCTGACTCACTGTGAAATAAAGATACATCTAGTGAAATACTCTGATATCTGTGTGGACATAGGCATCTTGAAGTCAACAGACATAAATCAATCCCCTCTTTGAAAAAAAAAAAAAAAAAAAAAAAAAAAAAAAGGAATAACTAAGACTACAGTCACTACCCTGAACCTGGATGTGAAGATGAAGCTATTGAACTTCTTTAAGTATTAGAGAGATCATTGTCCTCACTTCCTCTTTGAGACAGAAAAAAACCCAACAGCCAGAACTGCCCTGCTACTGACTTATGGGAAAAAGTTTCACAGCTTCTGGTGCTAGCATCGTCTACCTTCTGCTGAAGCAGATCAAACAAGTGGGTCCTGAAAAAGATAAAGTACAAGTAAAGATCAGCAAACAGGCAAACAGAATAACATGGCCTCTAGCTGCAGTGTTCAAATCACAGAAATCCAGCGTGATCTGTCACACAAGTCAATGGTAGTGACTGAACTTAACTGTACATGGGAAGAAAAGCTGAAATCAAAGGAAGCCACAGAGGCTGAGAGGACAGTTTATTTCTCCTGAYCATGACTTTCAGGATACTAATAGATTTTTGGGATGTGAACAAGAATCAGGTGCAGTAGTCATTGTGACCAAGGGCAGAAAGACAAAGCAGCTGAGGAACAGACAGATTCAAGGAGCAAAACAAGAGCAGGCTCAATGGTCAGCTGAAGTCTAGAATCAAAGAAGTCCATAAACCAGAGAAGTCATATGCTAGGGTGGATGCCCAGGACAGGTTGTTAAGGAAAAAGATGGCACAATGCCAAAAGTCAGCACTAGAAGGCAGAAAAAAGGAATAGGAGCCAAAGCCTGAAGTTAGCTGCAGCCAAAAGTAACACTGAGCTGCAAAGACCAGAAAACAGGATGCCTTTTGATGACACTGCTAAGCCAGACCCCAGCAGCTGTGACACATTGGGATCTTAGTTGCTTTGGAGACTGGGCTATCAGCTCTGCAGCCGGTATAACCAGGCAGAGCTGCACAAAGGGGTGCAATCTTCACAGGGGAACAGGCATCAGAATTAGTGGAACTTTTGTCAAAGCTACTCTGGCTGCTTAGTTTGATCCTGAATGTAAGTGTCCTGGTTCCGGCTGGGACAGAGTTAACCCTCTTCCCAGTAGCTGGAGGGGGTGCTGTGTGCTGGGTTTGGTAATGAAAGGAGCGTTGATGGCCCATTGATGCTTTGGTTRTTGCTGGGTGGTGCTTGCACYGAKGACTTTTYAGCCTCCCATGCTCTGCCAGGTGCAGGGGGAGCTGGGGGGGGCATAGCTGGGCGGTTGACCCAGCTGGCCAATGGGGTATTCTATACCATGTGACATCATGCCCAGCATAAAAAAYGGGGGGCTCTGGGGGTTGGGCGGGCGGTTCCTTCAGAACACATCGGGGTGAGCAGTTGCATTGTGCATCGCCTGCTTTGTATATTCTCTTATTGTTGTTGTTATCATTGTTGTTATTACTGTTCTACTTTGGTTTATTTCCATTATTAAACTGTTGTTATCTCAACCCGCAGGTTTTCCTCCGTGTGCCCTCCCGATTCTCTCCCCCATCCTACCGGAGTGGGGGGGGGGGGAGCGAGCGGCTGCGTGGTGTTTAGTTGCTGGCTGGGGCTAAACCGTGACAGTAAGCCTGGGTTTTAAACTGAGATCTGAGTAATCATATGTATGAACAAAACTATAATTTCCTCTGTGATTTTCTTTCCCTGTAAAAACACATAGGCAACAGAAGGCAGACTCAGAGTCCTTCAACATACAACAGCATTTATCGTTAGCTGTCCTGAAGTTAGAGATGAACCATCAAAAGGCTTTATGGTTAACACAAAGATTGCAACTCAGCGGTGACAAGATACCCTGGAGCTGAGATGACCTATGTATATGTACATTTAAGGCAGTATGAAAGGAAGCTCTGGATTTCAAACGGATCTCTCTAAAAGCAATTAAGTATYTTCCATGGGGCCAAGGGAAAAGACTAACAGAATACACAAGGAGTGCTGACAGTTTGCCTGAGAAGTTATAAAGCTATYAAGACATCTGCTATGTTCTTAGCCGCTTGGGTTCTTTTTGATGAAATAGAATTATTYTTCACTGCTCAGTAGCAGCAATTGCACCAAAGATGAACAAACCAGAAAAAGTAAAAGACGTCTTCCCCAYGGGACCTGGTATGTTTCATCAGCTCTTTTAGCAATAGGAGTATAGSAAACCAGAGAACAGTAAAAGATTTTTACAGGATTCAAAATGGGTTTATTAGCCCATTCTCTTCCTTCAAGACAACTAAAAATAAAAAAACAATTAACTTYGAAAAAACTTGGCAACTTCTGGTCAGCTGGTAAAATACTGGGATGATTTCATCCCCGAAAAACGAAGAAAAGCAGCTTTGGTGGCCAAATGATTATGTGATGACCTACAGGAAGGTAATGATGATACCTGAACATTCAAACCTATCAACAGTGATAGATAACTAATAAATTTACAGTACTGAGTAGGCAGCATCATTATTCCAGCAAGCCTTCTTTTCGTAAAAGTGTAAGGTGTTGTTTGCCAGTCAGATGACAACAAGGACCTAGAAGCTACTGCCACTGTTGGTAACTGCAGAACACAGAACCACTGAAGCTGGGCTGGTACCGAAATAATACCTGATAAGGTTGTCTCCTTGCAGGCCCTCCCTGCATCTCTGCTTGGAGAAAACTAAAACAAAAACCAAACAAACAAACAAACAAACAAACAAAAATCTTGGGCTGATGTCAGCTTGTCATGACAGGAAAACAGTAACAAGCTCCAAAACACACGTATTTGATTTTCATACCAGAGGAAAATGATCCTGAATATGAGAAGACCTGCAGTCTCAGCAAGTCAGAGAACACATTTACTAAAATCATAGACTTGTAGTAATGAAACAAAATTAGAGAGACTTTAAAATAACAAAAGAGATCATTACAATTATACCTAATAATAAAAATGTCCTTTGGCTGCTTCAAATAGTTTCCACCTCTTTGTCCTAGGTTAAGCTAGAATTTCACACTAATAACTGAAGACATAGTTCTTTCTGCTGAGAGGACACCACTGAGTCAGTTCCCCAACAGTTCACAGCACTGCAGCAATGATACTTTAACCAGCACAAAGAAAGGACAGCGTAATGGAGAAATACATGATCACATATGAATGTATGGCAAGAAAGCTTCTCTCATCAGCACTGCCAGTTTCAAGTGCTTGTGAAACTGCACCCTAAGATTCTTTGACTGGCWTTTCTAATGCATACATTTAATAAATCCTTCTTGGCTTCAGGCTACTTCTCTTTATTATAGYCTTGAAAAACAATGTAGACATTTAATAATTCCCACAGTATAAGACACAAGGTTTTACAGACTTCTTCCTACAGGCAAAATGAATCTTACTGTGTAATCGTCATATAAAATATAGACCATGAAACAAAGAAAAGGAACTGAGCTATGGCTTGTATGTCCTAGCACATTTTTTGTGGTTGTTTTATAGGATCTGCTATAAGGTGTTCTGCAAAAAGTGTCAAAAGAATTGTCCGTGTTTGAGTGACCTAGTATATGCACACCCACAACACAGACATGCATATTAAGTTTGTAGTACCACACATACTCTAATATCCCATCTTGCTCAAAGGATATTCCCTAAACCTCTGGCTATACCTCTCCCATCACATGATGCTTATGGACTCTTCTTCAGCTAAGAATTGTTCACAGCTATTCAAAGCATGCAAGAGACCTTTCTTTACCCTTCTGAAATAACCTTCCCATGTTATCAGCAAGAAAAGGACCCAATCCACACAGCAYCAAAATCACTGGTCTCTCTTAACTTTGAGCTGAAGAAATACTCTCCTTGTGGAAAAGCCCTGAACTCTCTCCTTACCTAAGCCTTTAAGTCATGGGTAAACACATGGGTAAAGTTTTCTACCTATGGGTAGAAAGTCAACAAGAGTCCTGTTCACCTTGTTATCTTCTGACACTGGCTTGCTCAAAAACTTGCATATTTAATGGAACATAGACACACATTCATGTCAATTAAGACAAAGAATAAAACAATCGGACTGAAAAAATCATATCCCAATTTGCCTCTCATCCTAGCTGGCTCTGGAAACCTTCAAGCACAACCCTAAATTTACCATGACAGAAAAATAATTACAGTTGGCATACTGAAGGCTTCCAGAATGTCACAGGATAAATGTCCATTAACAGATTGTACAGCAGATCTGTCAGTCTAGAGACGAAGCCTCCAGGAAGGGTATTTTAGATATAAATTATATTAATATCGGTTTCTAGTGTTGCATACCACACAAGATCATTCAGACAAGTCAAACTACTGCAGAACAGGTCCCCAGCACTGCCCAAAGCTCCACCTCTTCCTGGTTTTGAACTTATTAAGCAGTCGCAGAGGGAGACCACTGAATAAGATGCAGTGTGAGTATACCTGTCAGGCTTTCTTATCTCCTTATGCCATGAACTGAATCTCAGAAAAGATCATGGGTTTGGGTTTGTTCTCACTTGTTCTTGATGGTTAATATTATCCTGAGATCCAGCCTGGGAATCAATYAATTCCCTAAACAGGCCAACCTAGATGGACCTTAATGGCCAGCCAACAAACATCCACTTAATGAGGCCAAGCTCTCTCTCCCTCTCTGTCAGACTGAAATTTCTAAAGTCAGGCAAAACTTAGCACCAAACTTACCTAAATCAAACAACTATAAAACACATTGTTCAGTTTCTTCATACACGTTCTGTGGTGACCATACTTGCTACTTATCTACRCCGAGGAAAATGGACCATTTTTCTTACTACTGAGGGGCTTGCACTGTCAGTGCTGAAGTCTCCTCTAAAAATAATACCATCTCCATTTCCAATATTACACTTTTTTCTGCTTCTCATCTCAAGGTTGATATCTGTCCAGGAGCCTCAAAAGAGCTTCTTAACCAAATATAAGCATTTCCTGTGCAAACCTTTATCCTGTTAATGCACAGGATGATGCACATATCACAAGGGGACAGGACCAACCTAACACACTACTAGCCATACGGCAGTATGTACCTTATTTACATTCGTTCAAGGCATCATGAGGACTTGAAATGGAGCGGCTGTGCAGTTATTTCTAAATGCATCAGGCRAAGTCTGAGATACATTTCAGCCTTGAGGCTGGGTGGGCAGAGAAGGCTCTGAAGATCACCCTTACCTTCCCCAGAAAATGTTTGCGGTACAGCTTGGCTGTAGGGTCACTCTCCAGTTTCACTTTACCACTCCAGGGAAAGGGTATGTCAGACAGAGTTGGACTCAAGCTGGAAAGGCTGTGGCTGGTCCCTTCAATCCAGTAGCCCCCAAACTGGGGTAAGATAATGAGAGGATATGGCCATCCTTTCTGTAATACCTATTCAGAAGGACAAGAACATGAAAGCTGGAAGGCCAATAAGCTGAAAGACCAATAAGCTGAAAGGCCAATAAAGTCCAAGGAAAAACAGAGGAGAGCAGTAGTAACTCACCTCGTGGATGCTGGGGTAAGGAATATACTCCTCTTCTGTCTGAAATCAGAAGAGAACATTAGCAAAAATGCGTGACTTCATTTAAAGCGTTATGCTCCCACGATGGCACAAGCTGTGCCCTCAGCTTCCACTCTGCCCTAGTCCATCTTTAGAGTTTTACGTTAGGATTTAAGGTTAGACTCCGTTTCCCAGGTCTCAGCATTATAATATAGAACTTTGAGAACAATAATTTAGGAGTCAGATTTCACCCACCTTCCTCCTTGAAACTACACAAAATACGGGTATGCAAAATGAGGAGGTACTCAAACTATAGGCAAATTGGATAAGGTTAGGAGTGAGAGCCTCTCTCCTTTCCTTCCACACAGTGTTACACAGCTGCAGACAGAGATGACAGTGGGGATGGCAGAAATAGTACTGTATTTACAGTGAGATCAAGGTTGTGTCATCTCCATAGCTAGACCTATGGTATACAACTGAGCAGTGCTGAGGCATAACTGCAAGAATAGGAGTATCTGAGCCACTTTATGCCAGTTGGGTGCCCCTTCCATAACCACAAAGAGCACTGACTATCTCTTTCAGAATTGAGCTATATCAATTCTCTATGTGGTTGTTGGKKTTTTTTTTAAGTTCATCCCAAGATTGAATTCAAGGTCAAGGTTGATTTTAAGGTTACTGTGCCTGAACTGAGACTGAAAGAATGGAGAGGAAGAGCTGAGAATTTAAAGATAGGAATCTGTTCTTATTGGTCCAATATTGAGGGAAACAGACCAGCTTTCTAGTAGCATCTATGAGTCCTCAAGCAAACTACTGAAATAAATGCAATGTGGTTTCATAAATATTATTATCGCTCTTAGATTGACTAAATAATTTCTTAAATTTTATTCAAAGCTAAGATTGTTAATAATATTAAACACTTATTGGAACCACTTAAATTTGAAAAAGGAAGTATTGATTCTGTTTCAGCTACATAGTTTCACCCTCTTGTGCAGCAACTTAAAAAAAAATAAATAAAAAAGACAAGCGTATATATGTTCATGGGCTGTTTGTAGGCTCCCTGTTCACTCCAAGACGAAAATACACTGCAGGTCAGGTCAGTTACTATCTGCCATTCTCAGCAATTTAGGAGGCAACAATGACTTGGCCTGACCTTGAGAGGAGCTGGAAGGGAACATCTTTGTTCGTCCAGACGACTCCCCTGGAAACAGAAAGTCACAGACAGTGAATCCTGTGTTTTAGTCTGTTTCACTTACCCTCTGTGTCCTTCTCCATATCCCCAATATGCATATTTTGTCTCTCTCTGTAATCTTCTATTTTATGCAAGTTTAGAAGTTTGGAATAAACAGAAGGAGTAAAGCTAGAACTTGGCCAGTCCCCTAGTTTGGCCTTAAAACTGAAAAGCCCCCACACCTTACATCTCTTAAAAAGCAGAAAGCTGACAGAAATCAAAAGCAATCTCCCAAACTGATTTTATTATTTAATTCTCCAATCTCTTCTAGCTACTTTACTTCCTATCCCAAGCAATAAAAAAAGGAAGAGGTAAGGACAAAATGCTAAAGAAGAGTCTTTCAGACCATTCATTCTTGTTCTACTCTTCCCTCTCCCTTGAAGATACTGTCAGGCAGAGCATTGAAAACCTCAGAGTAGGGTTAAGAGAAGTAACAARCACTTGTTTTGAGGATTAGGGCTAGGCAAGAAGACTTTTAAGCAGTTTATATGCCTTGCTTCCATCCACATAAGGGAACAAATCTGTCTCCTGCAGGTAAGACAGAAAATCAGAGCTGYTCTCCATCCATACATCTGACTAGTGCAACAGACTCCTGCAGGCAGCAAGGAGCCACATAGCAAAGCCCTGCACATGTGCTTTCCTAGGCACCATTACTGTGACGTGGGTTGGAATGGCAGGGCAAAAGACTACTAGATGCTTAGTTTCTTCCTAAATCAGCAGCTGGCATCCAGACTTGATTCTCTTTCTTAAGGCTATTCCATCCTTTGCCTTCTCACCATGGTAAGAGTAGCTCACTTCCACTGCACTTCTGCAGCAGAAGCACACAGGAATAGGAAAATTTTAGTGAGGACAGCCCCAACATGGACTGAGCAGAGACCCAGAACAAAAGAAGCCAAAAAGATATGGGGGCCAACAGGCTCCCTTAAAATGCTGACCACAGTCCAAGTGGGCATCAATACAGACAGAAGAGCAAGAGGCAAAATTTGCATTGTCAGATAGGAAGCTGAAGACCAGGATATAAGTTGTAGCTTTCTCTTATACACAATACATGAGTATTCAACTACTGCCACCTAAATCTTGTAACTCTCATAGCGGAACACGATGCCGAGATTACATTTTTATATACCATCAGTGAATGCTTAATGGAGTGGCTAATCAGGGATTCCAGACAGGATAAGCAGGTCTCCACTTTGTTCTGAAAATAACCAGGATCTAATTTATAACAGCTATGTCTATGCAAGTATCCTACAGTGGAACTAGCTTGTAAACTAGTACCTAGCAGAAATATGTACATCTGAGTGGAGGTCTACAGTGGAGATGCAAGAGGCTCAAGAGCAAAAGTTTGGGGCTAATGCTACAGTCATATAGGGTGCAAAAACTGCCAGTATAGCAACAACATTATTGGGCAATAGCAACATTAGATCGAGGATTAACAATTATTAGGATGCTCCTTGCAGGAGCAACAAAAGAGAAAAAAAAAAAAAAAAGACAAAAAAAAAGACATCCATTACACATAAAAATGAGGTTATAGAAAAATGAGAAAGCTTATTAAAAGAACCTAAAAATGAGCCATAAAAAAAGCTAAACCTTCATGAAATGATGAGGAGCCAGACCTTGAGCTCATAATAAAAGCATAACACCTTCAATAAACTCTTAAGAACACCAGAAGTAAATCAGTATGGCTAAACTCCAGGGTAAGGGAGACTAGTAGTAGATGTATGAGGGCATTCTTCATAAGTCTGAAGTTGACTTCAAACACAAAAAATAGCAATAACAACAAATTTTAGTTGGTTAAATACAGAAACACAGCAAAGCAAGTGAGGAACAATCTGCAGATAACATAATAACAGCAAAAAAATTATTTTCCTTAACTATATTAGGAGAAAGAAGCTTGCCAAAATGTCTACAGGGTGACACAGGATCAAACTATAAAAGCTGAGCTTAGAGAGAGTTACCCCCCCCCCAAAATATATCTTTTTTTGTATTTTCAACAAAGGAGCCTGAACAAATACCAGCTTAGAACTATTCTTCATAGGGAAACATCAGAATATGTGTTTCAAATTGCAATGTCAGTAGGCAGCACTGACAGAATGAACAGCAAATTACCAGGATGTAGTAGGTTGTGAAATTAAGATGGAACAGAGGCTGACAAGTGATCTTTACCTTTTGCAGAGGTAGTATTAACCATTTTGCATTTGGGGAAGTCATAAAGCTGAGAAAGTGGAGTGCATGAAATATAAGTGCAAATGGATGTTTTGTTGATGTGATCTGGAGTTTCACTTGTCAACCTAGTGTGTTGAGGCTCATGAGGAAGGCTAGGTTCTGAAACAGGGGTTTTGGGAACAGTGCTTTGGGGCAAGAAAGTCTTATACTTATCAAAATAGCATTGAGACAGGAGAGACATGCAGGTACAAAGCAGCCCCAGCCTTCTGGAACAAACTGTGGAAAGTACCAGGACAAACTTGCGGTGCACCGGGGGATTTCTGCACAAGGAATTAGAGGTTGGGAAACTGCAATTTTGTAAGATCTCTCTCCCCTTCCTTCGCATTTTTGGCAGATCTGATAACTGCAAAAGTTTCCACTTTCAAAGGAAGTCCTGGGAGAAGACCAGTATCTCAGAGAGGCCTGAGGGAAAACTTCCTGGGCTGCTGTTTGTCTCGGAGCCTCTACAGAGAGCGGAGGAATGTGCCAGCACATTCCATGACTCTGCACTGTTAAAGGAGCTCCTGGTAGCCTGGGAGCAGAAGACATAGGCCTTAATCTACCAACCTCTCCTCTAAAGCGAAGCTTAAGATACTGGCAAAGATCTAATGCAGCCCTGGGCCGTATAGTCCAAAGTTTTACTTTAGAGGGTAACCAGGACCGCAGGGAACTTACAGCATATGTTGCTGAAGTGTCAAAGCATGGGCAGAACAACTGGTTGATGATCACTGTCATTCCTCAAACGGGAGAGGCATAAACTGTAGCAGTCTCAGCCATCTTTTGAGACACCCTTTGGTTTGGTCCAGTTTKGCTTGCAGCATTGCCTTTAAGGAAAGACTTTCCCTCACTCTCTCCCTGGGTAGCTTACTGGAGACAGCATCGGTCTGGGAATCTGATATTCCCTGGGTCTCATACAGGGGAAACACCTGGCCTGAGCAGACTGAAAGAAGGGACAGCAGAGGAAAAAGTTGTCCAGACCCACAGTTGGGTCCAACATGGCGTAACAATGCCATAATAACACGTTTTTTATGGGGAAAGAGCAGTGCCTTTAGGGGACTAGTTCAAAACGGACAACTTAGATATAAAAGAGAACACAGGRAAAAAAACCCATGAAGGTAGTTGTGAGAAAATAAGACTGAAGGATATGTTGAAACTGTATAAATGCAGAACAGAGGTAGTGCACATCACACCATAAAACAACTAACGCAGGTAAATGAAAAGGGGTTGGTTATGCAAGTATGTGAAGACCTAAACAATTATACTGCAATCCGATTGTTAAAGTACTCAAAAACTAATTCTATCCTGTGGCTTTGTTGTTGTTGTTTTACAGGAGAAATGTCCAAGTCTCCTATTTTGCCTTTTACTCACTTGATTGCTAATGAAAATCTCAGATTTAATTTTCAAGAATAATTGAATAAATCTAAAGGATAGCCAGAATCAAATGGAAGGAAAGGGAAAGCAAAAACAAACAAAAAAAGAATAAATAAAGAATTAGTAAAAATATATAGAAAGATCACAACAAATAATAAAAAAAATACTGGGGGAGAAGTTTTTTTCTTTTGGAAAACACCTCTCTCCCCTTCTTTCAAAAAATTGCTGTCATATTTAAGCAGCAGTTATTAATTCTCCTAGTGCAAGTCAGGTGACAAAACAAGTTAAATTAAAAAGAAAACCACCACCATACAGTCTTAATAATAGGCAGCCAAGAAACCAATATAGATGCAAAATTAGGTGGTCTGCATGTGTTAGAAACCCTCATCAGCTCCCTCTGTTATATCTCTAACTAAAGAGGTCCAAATCCAGTGAGAGACAGCTTTTATATGGTAAACTGAGAGCTGAGAAACACTGAGAATCTTAAGCAAAACAGTCTTCCAGTAAGGAACATCTGCTAGTGATTCTTCCTTATACAGATTTCAAAGGTCCTGGAAAGAACTGTAATACCTTTTAACATGTGCTTGAACTGAACAAGCAGCTCTGCACGCTCAAGCTTACTTTCTAGCACAGAGTTAAATGAGCCAGGCACACTTACAGAGCTTGTTATTCTAAACCACTGAGCATATATCCCAAAGAGTTTGGGTGTCAGTACAGTGGTTTCAAGGTCTGTGTATGTCTACACATGAATATATAGAAGATATACCTTCAGCCCCTCCTTCCTCCACTCTTCTTTCTAATTGCCAAACAGTACTRCAGCCTCATAACTCTGTAGCATTTTGCTGCTACCTTCCACCTCCTCACTTTTACAGTCCCACCAAAGTCTTGCATTTTCCTCATATTCATAATTCAATCACCCAGATCCCAGAAAAGAAGTTAATTGTTTCTTATAAGTTCAATTCCTGCACATAATAAAAGGCAGGTGTTATGTGCCATGTTACGTGTTATGTCAGGTCAAAGTTAACCACAGCATTTTAAAGAAGGTGTACCACTCAGAGAAAATCCTGGTAGTCTGTAAGGATGCTCCGAGAACAGATCATCTGAAAAATTTAGTTTTAAAGATTTTGTTGTTAGATATGTAACATATATAATATATTATTATATTACTATCTCTTTATTTGGCAGGGCAGGGTTGTTTTTCCCCCTTTTACTCTATTTTAATTTTATAATGTAATATATGCAACTAAATGCATGTATTTCCATAAGAGAATTAAGCCAGAGTCCTTCTTGCTCGTGCAAGTTAAAGACAGGGCCCMCAGTAGTTATTTATTAGACTGTTTGACCTTGCTAAATGCAGTTATGTTAACATCCCATTAATCACCTGTCATTAGCAGCTGCTACCCAGCAGAAACATAGTTTCTTGAAGAAGATGCCAGAGATACCTTAATGCAACTTTGATTTTCTCTCAGAATCACACTTCTGCAAAGAACAGACAGAATTATAATAATTTGTGTCTATTCCTTCCATCCATGCTAGTTGGAAAAATAAACACAAGAAAACACTTTTGAAACTCCATTTAAGAGTAGGTATAGGAGCTTGGGCRTAGAAGAGCTAAATATTCTGCAAGCCCAAATTAAAGAGTATTGGGAGTGAAGTGACAAGACAAATAGCGGCTGATTATTTGGCAATGAAAAATCAAGAGATCCCAAAGTTTGACAGAATAACTTATCCTTACCTGCATTTTTTCAATCATCTCAAACAAGTCCACAGTCTGTGAAATGGAAAAGATAACAGGGAAAAGAATTTAACATTTGCAGAAGCTAACGTTATCTTCTGTGGTAACCCAGATATTGGTTTCCTTGGTTTCCATGGTACCCTTCCATGTTTTGGCACAGAAACTACTTGTGCGCTGAAGACAAGGTGGAATTGTTCTTCCTTAACTGATAGCATGGACAATACAACTGGCCAAATTGTCTTCAGCTYGTGTTGCAAAAGTTTGACCTGGAACCTGATCAGACAGGTATCAGGAATTTCTCTCTTTCAATGGGTCAGACTACTGACTTGATACAGTACAGCATAAGAAATGATTAAATGAACAAGTTCAGGATTCTCACAGAAGTGGGCAACTATAGCTATAACACATGCATGCATACGGGCTTGCTTTCAGTCATTTCTTCTGCTCAGTGGTTCAAAGCACATTCCAACCCTGAGCCAGAGGAACATGGACTGGCTTTACCTTGTTGGGGACAGCAGGAGCGAGAGCACATGGAAAGCCTTGGGTGGGAGACTCTATAGCATCACTGAAGCAGCGCACCCCCTCCTCAAACCCCCTGCAAGAGACAGAGGCAGAGAAGTTAAAAAAAAAAAAAAAAAAAGGAAAAAGAAAAACTTCTAACTCTTGGAGAAGTCAAGATGCCAGTGCTCGCCTGCAGTGCCTCCTTTGCCTTCTGCTTACCCTTCCTCTCCCCAGATCATTTCTTACCTATGAGGAAGCTGTCATTCCCTGTGAGATTCCCTGAGCTCTCTTAACTTACCACTTGCCACCTGCAAACATTCTGGATATAACAGCAAAAATCTTCTGGCCCTGACTGCTCTGTCTCTGTTCACAYGCACTATTTTCCTCACGACTGTTGTGTAAGCGCTGAATGATCTTTTTTGCCAAGTTCCTCCTCTATCATAGATTTGCAGCAGAATAAAGACAGGTCTCATAGGAAACTTTGGGATCAGATCTCAAAACTGAACCATATTAAAAGAGCTGAAAGTTCTGAAATATCACTGAAATCAGCACCTAAAGGACAGCCCCAGTTGCCACATCCTGGGTATTAGTCTCCAAGACAGGATCATAACAGAGATGGTGCCAGAACAGAACTGATACACCCTGCAGGAGAGATGCAGGCACAGTTATGTGTTACCACTGCTGGTAAAGCCAGTGTGCACATTAGATGTGCTTTTGTCTGCACATCTTCTATTGAAAATATATTATTATTTTGGCCCCTGCTGGAGCAGCAGTGTATACAAATAGCAGCAGCGCTTATTTGATTTCATAGAAGAGAAAACAAAAAATAACACAAACAACACACTGTAGTTTAAAAGACACATATTGCATTGCCCATTGCACTATGGACAGTCTCACTGTTAGCTGCAGCTCTCCTACTGTTAGCTAATGAACTTCCCATGCCATTCACAGATTTTACTAGCAGTCACAAATGGGGTTTAAGTCATGGTGAAGGTCACATAAGTGGGGCTGGGAACAAAGCCCAGGTTTCTAATACAAGAGACAAGGCTCATCCACTTTGTAATGCAATCATGAATTGTTTGTTATGTGATCATATAATGCAGTCATGAATTGTTATCCTCTAGCTGTTAGATGCATGACTCCTACTGCTTCCATGCTAAGAGATCGGTATCTGTAACCACRCAGAAACTTGCTTTGAACCCAGTGGCTACATTCCCTGTTGTATGGAAGTATAACATATTTCTGTAATCATGAAGCTACACTATTACAAGCTCCAAGAATCTCTATGCCCACCAATTCTCTGACAATTCACAATTTATTTGGGTAGCCCAATGGCATCATGTAACTTGTATATAGGCTGATCTACACAAAGTAACCCAATGCTTCCATCCCACAATTTTCTCCTAAAATTCAAATGAGAGAGATCTGAGTAATGTGTCTAAAGATTAAATCCATAATGTATATGGGAGGGAAGGTGTAGGAGTTAGTCTTGACATCCTCACATAAATATTGGAATAGTTAGATAGCAAATGTATTTTAAATTAATATTAATACTATACCAACACATGCTTTACTTATGCTTCRAGTAAATGAATGAAATGATATTTGGGACTAACAAAATTTATGTCCAAGGCAGTACATGAAAGATTTTCATTGTTTCTTTTAGAAAGCTGAAGATTCTGTTCTGTGAGCCCTAAAAAGGTAAGAGCTTAATTTCATAAATTCTCATTTTCCGGAACTAGCCAACTCCAGAGAAGAGTAGTAGTAGAACTTTTGTGCAACTGGATGCCCTGGGGCATGTTTTTATTTGGCTGTCACTGGTTTGRATCCTGAAGCATTCAGTTGAGAGTAAAATACACACCTGCATGGAAATCTGGCAGCTCCTACATGAGGTCAGTGTGGCCAGTCCTGCCCCCGTTCTCTCACCATAAATTCACCTCTACACTTTGGACTGACCTGAGCACTTTGTGCAGCAACTGTTCCTTACCATTCAATCCTAGTACAGTTCTATTGTCAAAATTACTCCAGCAGACACCAGAATCACCGGTCTTATCATGCATTTAGAGATGTTCTCAATTCTGTAATTTTCCCAGATTAGGAATGTGCTGAGGGACTTCAAAAATCCAGGAGAATGACTTAGATTTTATGTTATGGTTTACAAAATATCACAAAAATTCGGGGCCATTGTAACTATTGCTTGAAAGTCCATTTGTGAATTTGGAACTTCTGGAATGAAAAAGCACTAAAGCTTTATTTATAGAAAGAGAACATACTTCTTTTCAAATTGGAACTTCAAACTCTTTGACCACAGAAAAGCAGAATATCATCCTTCTGAAAAAGAAAAGCAATTCTGCAGACCGGGAGAGGAATATGTATTCTTGCTGAAGCTTTATTTTTAGGAAACAGCARTAAGGGAAAGCAAAGGGCCTAGAAAATGCTAAAGACTAAACTAGGATTTTACTAGTGACAGTAACCAGTGCATTAATTTCAAGCATGTAGCCAAACTACAAGTAGGCACTGCTGATCCACTGCTAAAGACTCCACTCTGACTTCTGAAACAGTGAGAGAAGCACCTTTGCAGACCTCTACGCCACTATCTCCACACACACAACTCTGCTCACATCCTGTGTTCCCATCTGGCAGCATCCTCTGCTATTTCAGTCCTGGCATCTCTCTATAAAGGGCTCTCAAAATCATTCCCATCTGCTATAGCTGAGCTAGTTCAATAACCAAGTCAATGCAAATATTTGTTCTCTGAGAAAAACACAAACTGGCCTTGACAGATTTCATCCATCCTTTCATCCACCTTTCATAAATATTCCAGAGGTAAAGGGGATTTGTTGCRCTCTGAAAAGACAAGTGCCTCAAATCCTCGGGTAACTATTTTCCTAAAAGTTCATAGGGAAGCAGGTGTACAGCTATTGTAAAAACCTTTGCTAATGTGGAATCCTTCCAGTAGGAGAAACAATATGGCACAATTTGCAGCTAATTATGGAACGACAGTCAGTATAATAACTGGCGTTCCAGCCTGATGAGTGATTCTTGCAATGAGACACTACTACTTTTTTGAAATCACTCAATAGAAGGGACAGGCAATTCAGAAGAACTGAAGGTAATTTGAAACAACAACAGGCCTGAATTGCTCATAAGGAAAATTCTGAGCAACCACTTCCCTTGAGCAACAGCTTCTGCTCCTTCACTCCCTTGTTTCTCCCTTAGAGAGACATATTTGCTCTACCAAATAAGATTTTTAGGTATTCAGTGAASACAGCTGAAAACATAACACGAATAGCCTTACTCTACCAACATCAGTATGTATAGAAACTACGGCTTTGAATTTTACTCACACACAGATTCCTAAAATTGAAGGAAAGGAATTACCAAGACAGAACTAGGAAAAGGAAGCAACTGCTACAGATGGGACACAGTTTGCTCTCAGCTGGTCACAAACTTTTCTGCCCATAGACTCTGACTTCCAGTTAGGAACCTCACTTCCAGCTGCACTCCCCTTTCTGGCTGCTGGGGAGCTCCTGCCCCTCCCGTGAAAGCCACTGATCCGACATGTGGGCAACCCCTGCTCTCTGCTCAGGACTTCCTCTGTCTCTTCTTGCACCGGGTAGACAGGGTACCGAAAAAGGCCGGAGAACCCAGCTAGCTCTCACTCCCTGCCTTTCTCCTGCAGGACAGGGGAAAGGAGAACTCCCGAGGGAAATTAACCTCGCCACGCATCCGCACTCCCACCTCCTGAGAAGACCAAATTAGAGAACTCATCCCCTCCCAGGGAGGCAGGAGAAAAGCAAACGAGCGTCACTCGTGCCCGCTCTTTCCCTTTGGAAAGAGGAGCACCGGCCAGCCTCTCTCGCCCGCCTCCTCCCGACCACAGCCGGGCCCAGAGAGGGAGGGACCGCGGCCGCCCCGCACCGCTCCGCTGGCGGCGGGGCCGGCCCCAAAGCCAGAGCTGGACCCGCCGGGCTGGGGCACGGCCATGGCCTTCCCCCTCCTCGGCTCCCCGCTCTTTCACACAACCCACGAGGGCTTTTCCTCCTGCTCTCACAACACGGCCGCCACCGCGGGGCGGGACCCGCTCCAGCGCTTCGCCCCAAGCGCCTCCAGCCCCTCCCCTACCCCGTCCCCGGGCTGCCGGGGGAAAGGCAGGGCGCCAGGCGGGGCCGCCCGGTACCGGTACCGGTACCGGTACCAGTACATACCCTCCGCAGGCTCCGGCAGGGAAGCCCTGCTCCCGGGAAAACATGCTGGACTGCTCCGCTGAGTCAGCTCCCGGCTTCCCTCCTTGGGAGCCTCCTCTCCTCCTGCCTCGCCATGGAGAAGGGCACAGGCTCCCTCCCGGCTCCCGCCCCCACCCCTCCTCTTCCTCCCAAGCTGAGCTTCAAAGGAGAGACAGCAAAGGGCACCTCACAGCTGGGACCAGGCCCCAGACGCGCCGGGAAAGATGGAGAGGAGGAAGAGGAGGAGGAGGAGGAGGAGAAGAGATGGAGGAAGATGAGACAACGGGGGATGGGGTGATGACTTCTGCCCCTCCTCTGCCTGTGGAAGATCAGTTACCCCTAGACTTCCTCTTTCTGGGATGGTGCACAGCCTGCAGGAGTACTCTGCTGGGACAGCCGAGACGAGGAAGCTGTATTCCAGGTTGTCAGTGGTGATAAGACAAGCAGTATTGGACAAGGACAGCAGAGGGGTCCCCTATTCAATTCTGCTGTAGAGTAAGATCTCTCCCCAAGCTCCCAGTATCCAGTGGGAAAAGTGAGCATCAAGGCAATCCTCCACAACTTTCCATTCCCTTCAAGGGAAGACTAAGAAGATACCAAACCCACTACCCTTTGGTATTTGGAGCTGATGTACATCAAGTACTACAGAGATTTGGCTCTACGTTCCCCTTATGAAATAGCTCACTGATCTAACATGTAAGCCATTCTCTAGGGAAGCTCAAATTTTGAGGGGTTAGAAACCCCTTTACCACATGTATTTGCATTTACTCATTAATAGATTGTCATTCCTGATAAAAACTGAGGATAAGAACATGATTTTCCATTGCAAGAGTATGCATATACTTGTGTTTAAATAAGAACACAGAGCTCTTCTGGACACATTTTTTTTCCTGTGATTCCCAATTTTATTCCACAGGATGATGTGATGTTTCCTCTTCACATCAAGACTTATAAAGGCAGCAGCTACAACCTTATGCCAAGTGTCCCCCTCACACTGGGTTTGTTCTAACTCATGAAGAGGACAGTAGGAAACACAGAATGAGAGACAGAATTTGACAGAGGAGCCAGAGAGCTAGGAAAAGACACAAAGGAAGAGTGAAAGCAGAATGCAGCGAGACCAGACAGAAAATATGAGATAGGTGACATAGATCGGCCAAAAGAAAAATAGAGAAAGCAAGCAGCTACATCAAAGTTTTAGGGATAAAAGTGCAGCAATTTTGTCCTAATGCTTCCTATAAATTCTACTCATGAAAGACCTGGGTAGAAATTATTATGGGGGCTTCAAGGGTCTGTGGGTGGGAAAAAAGACTGTAAGGAGTAAGGAATCAATCAAGGTAGGTGACAACTTTGAATGGACGAAGAAAGGATCCACTTGCTWTTTTTAGGAACTTGCATGGAGGCCAGGTGTTTCCATTTCCTCTTGTCGACCTCTTTTTTTTTCCCAGCAGATCTGATGCTGGAGTATGGGCTAACTCGTACAAGCCCCCCTCCTCGCTCCACCCAAATGCCTCCCAGGTCCAGGGCACCGAATACAGCAGCTGCTCTCTGCACAAGCAGTTCTTACTCATTCACCTGAATCTCTGAGCAGAGATGTGACTGGGCCAAGGCAGAGAGCCAAGCTCACCACTTCTGCTGCATCCAGGAAAGAGGAAGAGACATTATTTTCTGCTGCTAGAGAGGGCTGCCAGCAGTAACTACTGCCCTCCCCCATCCCAGGGTCATTACCAGCAGCAATAGCAAGCCTGGCCATGGTGAAAGCAAAGTATACAGAGAGGCCCAGGTCTTTCGGCCGTTCTTCGGCATCTTGCCACTACAGACAACAGCCAACTTTGTTCACATACAAAACTACACTGGGCTCAGCTTTCATTTAACTAGCTCACAGCTTTACCTAACCTCCTGTGCAACTCCAGTTGTGTACAAAGCCCTCAAGACCCACCACCAAACAATTACTAAGTACCCTAATTACTGTTCTAATTAGCCTCCTTCAGCAATAATCATATGAATACATCACTTCCACATGTACGCAAATCACAGGCCCCCTTTCCCCTTACTGTTCCTCAACTTATAATTAAGCTAACAATTGTTACTATTTACACAGCTGATGCAACAATATCACCTAATGTAAGCCTTGTACTAAGTAGATTCAATTCCTACTGATACTTGCATTCTTATATGACTAATTCTGTGTACTTATAGTCTCACATTGTAATCCATATATTTGTCTATATTTGCATAGATCACTATGCATTTTATAGTTATTGTGTGTTTTAGGGACTGGCGCACGAGTTTCTATTCTTTCAGGTATCCTTATAGGTATGTTAATATATGTATTACAGTAATTGGTGTCTATACCTTTTGCTGTGTATTTTCCCTGTTTTTGTTAACAGAATTTTTTCATTCTTATAACTGCATTAGCATTTTATCTTGCTCACATAGGAAAAGTCTGTATTAGCCATAACACATCAGTTGATGTCTGCAATTTTATTAATTATTTGAGTCATTGTAAGGACATCAGAATCTCCACAGAAGCTGCGCAGTACTACATAAACAGAGCAGCATATCCTTCAATGCTAAACTCTTCAGGGCAGAAACTGTCTTTTTTTATGTATTACTACAATATTATGCTCAGTCATCACAAACTCATAGATACACCCACAGATAGAAATATACATGTTTTCACATCAGCTGTTTCCACAGATCTATGCACACAGCTTCTAAATATAGTACTGAGTGTGCACACACAACACCTCCCACTGCCCACTTGGCCTCATAATGTTATGCCAAAGGTTGACAGAATCAGGGTGGGATTCCTTTGAGTCTGGACAGACCCTCTCTCATGTCCCTCCATCTCTTCAGTTTGTCTCATTTCCTACAGAGACATCTGCTCTCCCCATCTCCACACTCTCTCTGTCCCCCTCCACAATGCAGTATAGCACAATGTCTTTTAAAAAGCATACAGCCACTTTCCCTGCTGAGGCTGAAACTGCCCCAAGGTCCATCCATTACACAACGCTACGCAAGCAGCAGAGAAGATCTGGATCAGCTGTCTTTGCTCCCATTCCTTCTAGATGCAAAATATATTTAATTGGCATTGCAGGCAAGATGAGAATAAAAGCAGCTAAGCTGTTTATCCCCTACCTGAGCAAGGATCTCTCATCCCCAGCTGGTGAGCGGATGGAGACAGGGAACCCAGCTGCTCTCCTTTCCTTGCACTATCAATTATTCAAGTAGGTTGCAGTGTCCTCCCTCCCCCCCCCCCCCCCCTCCTCCCTCCCTCGCTTTCTCTTCCGCTGCCCCCACCTGCAGATGAATAGAGAGCGAGCAGGTCGGTGCTGTCATACTTGAAACCAGAGATCACTGTCGATCGAACAGCCAGCCTGTGGAGCAGCTCTGCAAGCACAGAAGCTTGGTCCTAGGGGAAGGGGCCAGACTGGCAGCTCCATCGGTGGAGCATGGGCAGCTCTGTACACCTACATCCTGCTCCCTGCACTTCTAATCCCAGACCTGCAGGGATGACCTTTAAAAATGAGCGGCTTTTTTTCCACAGAAAAGCACATTTTTTTAGTCCTCTCAAGTATAATGACAGTTATTTGGTGACAGTGAGCTGGGTCACGTGGATTCATGTGTATAGATCAGTGTAGGAAGGGAAAGTAGCAAACTGGAAAAATCTGAAAAATGCTTACTGAGTACTGACTTAGTCCCAAAGGCACTGAAAGAGGATAATCTGAGGGGATGGGATGACATGGTAGTTTCTACAAACGCTTTTGGTAATCATGAGTCATGAGACTGACCTGTGGATTGGAATGATTGTTCAGCTGCAATTTTTGTAGATAATTAAAGAATTTCCAGTCTTAGGCAATGGTAAAATGAGTTCTGGCAGACCTAGGTGAAGGCATTTAAAGCATTTTGCCTTTGTAGAGCACTACTACCTACAACTGGGTGAGTGCTTTAGATCTGTCTCAGAGTAAAATTAGGTTTAATTCCCAGGCCAAATTAACCACTCCATTTTGCACTGGAGTAACTCAGCCTGACTCATTCTGGTCCCATCAGTCTCCTGGGGGACCTCCTACTAGGTCATCTCAAACATCACAGTAATTTCTTCTGTTAATTCTTCCCATGACCATAGCCATGGCAGAGGAACCACAGAGACCAAAAAATAGGGTGCTCAAACAATAGGTCATAATTGTTTTTTCTGCCCTATTTAACTTTTCCCATATTTTGAAAAAATATCTGCAGGAATTTTACCAGAAGTAATAAAGAGTTTCYTGAAGTTAGAGTAAAAATAAAGTGCCTAATGAAAAGTTGTTGGTATTGCAACCTCAATTGTGAGTAAGACTCCTGAAAASCGGCAACTCTTTTTAAGAGGCACTGTGATTGTGTCTACAGTTGGTTTTAATTATGTTCTTGTTTTTAAAACTTCACAGATCAAGCTTTGTCAAGCTTTTCTCCACAATTATGCAGGCTGGAAATGCTTTATTTTAAAAAAAGAAAAAGTCAGCACCTTTTTGTTTTCACATGAGCATGGGAACCAACAAGTTCTATAGATGGAATGACAACCAATTTCCTATGGATTTGTTTTGTGTAGTTGTTCCAGGTCTAAGAACTCTGACTGAATCTGCTGGAGCACTTACAAGATGCTTCTCTTGTGCTGAATCTTTGATGAGGTTGACTTTGCAACCTTTCTCTCTTTTGGGACATTTATGGGAGGGCTTTTTTCCTGGTTGACCATTTTAATTAAGTTTATAGGAACCTTTTATCTGAGATAAGAGAAGAAATTCTCTTTGATATAATTATCAAAGATATATCAAAGAAATAATCATCAAATTATCAAAATATAATTTTGAGAAAATTATCAAATGAACAAATTATCTTTGAGACCTCAATGCCCTAATTTTGGTAGAAGATAATAAACTATTCCAAGGGTTACTAAGGGATAATGGTGTACAGACACACCCACACAGACTGGCTAGAATATGTTTTGTTTCCAGAAAAGTAGGCTAAGAACAAAGTATGGTAAAACTCAATGAAAGTAAGAAAACTGGCATTGTAAATATCAGAAAAGCAGTCATGTTTGGTTTWTCAGTAAACAGCAGGTATCGATATCTGTATATCTACCTACAGAYATAGGAGCACAAATTCATGCATTTTATTCTAAATATTAGACTCATACTGGACTTATTGTGTCACTGTTCTGGTATCTTACAATTTTAAATTMGTATTATTCATAACCTGATTAATAAAATTATAACATCCTGCCATTTCTACAAGCCTTTAAATCACACTTAGATTATAAACTGACTGGGTCTTCACATTTGCCTATAAAGGATCTAGAAGAAATTGTTTCCATATAAGTACTAACACTTCACGTTTCCTTGCCACCTCTATTTGAAGATCTCGCAATACGTTATTGATATTGGTTCCCATTATTACCGCTATTCCACATACAGATAAACTAGCACAGAGAGACTAACCCTCACTGTCACCCAGGGCCAGGAAAAGGAAATAGAACTCGGGGTCTGTCAGTACAGTTGCACAAACAGCTTGAGATGCCAGCGTGCCACACTGACACCAAGACAGTCCCACTCGGATCAGCCAGCTAATCCGGGTAACATCCTGGATGCTAGTGCTGGTGCAATGAAGGGGACTGGAATAAGTGGCCAGGGATGGACATGGGATATGGCAGGACTCTCTTTTTCGCAAGCAACAGTATTTTAAACTGGCCCATGAAACATCAATCATCAATCTCCTGGCAGAGCCCCTAGACAACAACTCAGTTTATTTTCAAGCTTTGTGCAAAGTTGCCTGCTAGTAGAACTTAATGATATGAGAAATATTTATTAATTTATCTGGCTGTCAGTATTGTATGAACTGGGGGAGATTTTGGCAGTATAACTCTGGATATTTGTCAACAGAGAAAATTCATATGGATGGAAATTATGGAATTACTTGCTAATTTCAGAGATAACTGCAATGGCCATGATTCAGAAAAGAGGAAGCAGCTCCTTCCCAGAAGTGAATTCTAGGTTGTCACATATGTGCACAGCAGAAGGACAAGAAGTAACATTCAGGTTGCACCAAGGAAAATTTCGGCTATATATAAGGAAAAATCGGTTCCTCCTATGAGGGTGGTTCAGTACTGGGAAGAAGTGCCAAGAGAGGCTGAGTAATCTCCATTCTTGGAGATCTTCAGAAGATATATGGACAAGGCCCTGAGCAACTGGCTCTAGCTCTGAAGTTGTCCATTTTGTGCAGGATAGTTGACCTAAATGAGACCTTTCCGTYCTGACTTATTCTATGGTTTTATTCACTGCATGTGAGTAAAACATATTTCACCTGTGGCGTGAAATGTTCAGAAGCTCAAATTTCATTATTTCATCATGAAATGTAAGAGCTTCAAGTTCTGCAGTGTATCAGATCATAACCAAGTTGAAATTCTTCACCACCAGTTTCCACCCAGAAGTCACCAAGTTTTCTAATAATTCAGCAGGTAAATATTTTCTTGGCATATATGAGAACACTGAATATCAGAGAGTTTGTAGCATCCAGCAAGTCTTGCCCTGAAAGTATATCTCAGGTGCTCAAGAGGATCACTCAGGCAGATGGAAAACATGAGATGTGAGAACAGCTCTAGTAGAGGAAGGCACTCTAATAAGCCCATATTTTGCAAACAGTAGTGCATTATCTATATAATAACCATGCCTAAGAGGAAGGACTTGGTTCCTGGGCTTTACTGCACAATGTTAACTTCATAATTGGCTTTAACTAACAATTTTAACAAAGAAAAACTTTATACTCTCAGTCAGCTCAGTCCCTCAAAAGCAGTAACATATAGACATAAAAAGCCAGCTCAGGTCCATTAATTACATGTGAAATCAAGGCAGAGAAGTGAAAAGATTTCCAGAGTCATGTTAAAACAGAAGGATGGACAGACTTTTTTGACAGCAGAGAGGCAAGTCATTACAGTGAGAAAAGGCTGAAGAGCACATAGGTGAAGATACAGGCCTTGCTTGGGTTGGGTCAAGAAGTTTAACAGTTTGCAGCAATGAAATGGTATGCAAACAAGGGGAATAACAGCAGTCTAATCCAAACAGAAGGACAGGGTGCACATGCGAAGTTTGTGTGCTATGTATGTACCCACAAGTTTCCAGACTGGCACTGGTACTGCTGGAAAGATAGAGGGGATGGGGAGGAAGGGAGGTCAGACCTGGAGGGATGCAGTGTGGGTGAAGACAACAGGGGAATGCCTGGATGGAAAGGCAATTGGATGAGTAAGTTTCTTTTTCAGAATTAGGGATAAAGCTGCTCTTAATTTCTCTGAACCAGCTGGGATTATTTCCCACAAACTTCTCTTGTCGGCCTTGAAACTCTGAAGGGAATAGAAGGGGTTAAAGCAGCCTGCAGTACAAGGGGTGGCAGGGATCGGCCCCTGCCAGGCCACTTCAAGCTGGGGAATCCCTGGCTGTAGGACACCACCACCTCAAAGCCCCCTCCTCTGGCAAGAGTCCCCTCCTTTTGYCGGGTTCCCGGGAAATGAGAAAGATGCCGCGGCCCCTTTAAGAGCGGGAGCAGCTACTCATTAGTGTGGACGGCACGATCCACTGCGGTGCTGGCGGGGAGCATCCGCAAACTACGGTGCCCTAAAAATGTTAGGGAAACCCAATAGGACATATACCCCGAGGTACGAAAGTCCACTTATAAATACATGGCGGGGAGGTGGGATTTCGTGCAGCTAATTTCTTAGACTTCAACAACACCTGAAATGTTGTGAAATTATGTATTATTTCAGTGAAACATTTCTATTCTTTTTTTCGTCGAAGGAGGCTGCAAGATGGCCCAGCAAGAACTCGGCCCTATTTGCAAGGCACAAAGTAAGAGTCAGTCCCCATTCTAAAAAAAATCGTTCTCCAAGAGATTGGTGATGAACCAAGGGATTTGCTTAAAGTCACAGCTGAAAGGTTTGTAGCAACTGAAAATTTAACTGAGATTACCTGAATCAGAGTTCAGTTCCTTAGTTACAAGAACAGTCCACTTGCTTCTTCTTTCCTTGCTATTAATCCTCAGTAGAAGAAAAGTATGAAATACAGTGTCTGTCTTTAATTACGGGAAGGGGAGGACATTGTTACTTGCTTGAATCAGGAAAGGAAAGTAAACAAACAATATGCAGACTGTTCATGATTACTGCCTCACGAGAATTTCATCAAAAATCACCTACCAGTTATTCCACAATARGCCACCAGGAAAGTGCAAAGATGGTTTACACAGAGCATTAGGAGACAAAATAATGGATCATTTATTTGTTAACCAATATGGACACATAAAGAAYAAGGAGGGTCTAGTAGTTTAAGTATGTATGACAGCAGAGAACAGCCGATACTTGCTTTGACAAACACTTAGCATATATACTGTCTTAAAAAGAATCACTTCATGATATTCAGTAAGAAAATGTCTACCACTTAGGAACCATATACTAACTCTAAATACCCAAAAATCTATTAATGAAGCATGTGGGAGACATTTTGCTTGTGTGAATGGCTAAATACATATCCTACTGTGTTTGTATGGTACATATCACAATAGGACACTGTTCCAACTGGCATGTGTGGCCTGTACAGTATAGGTGCACATATATTTATAAAATACATAACATACTCTGTTTATCAGCCCTGCAGTAAAAACTGAATCTACAGCTTAAAGTTTACTTATTACAGAGAAGTCCTCCCTAAACCTTTTGGAGTACTGTCAGCCAACGTGTCTCACAAAATAATGTTTCCATATCAAACTTAAATGACAGAACAACTAAGGAAAAATGATTCTGTGGACCATTTTGTTAAGCACCTCACTGGCCTGGATACCACTGAGAGGACAAACAACTGTGCACCACTGGAAAATCAGCCTGGATAGAGCACTATGGATAGTAAGAATCTGGTAACATTCCCAGACTGCAGGGAGCTGAACTGTTACAACAAAAAAATCCTAGTAGATTGCAGTGAAATTGGCATGGGATAAAAAGCATCCAGCCATTCTTAGACAGCAAGTGACCACTTGGCTGGAATAGGAAACATCCAGCAATTTCTGAACTGCTATAAATTGTAGACCTGAAATAAAAAACGCCAGCAATGCTTCAGTGACACATAAAACTGAGACCAGGGAAAATCCAGCAATCTTCCAATACCAAGTAGAGCTGCACAAACTAAAATATAATGAAAGGAGGGCAAGATGTTTACTTCCTTCTCAAAGAATATTAAGAATTAATAAATATACTGATATAACTGATGTAAATATATTCGTGGAATGAAAGGCAGAACTATAATCAATAGTGGGACTTCACCAAAATGAGGAAAGTTAGATTTGTTAGACAGTAAATATTTATGCTGTGTTAGCGCTCAAACCCCAGCTGGCTCGGTGTGAATGAGGGAACTCAGAAGGGTCAACAGCTAAACCAGAGACTTTAGGATCAGCAACAGCAACCAGTTACTCTCTCATCCTGAAGAGTTTTGCATAGGCACGTGAAATGTGGGGAATCAGCTAACCACAGCCTCTTTGTTTATAATTTCAGTATTTCATCTATCACCCCAAAACAGTAATATTTTTTCCCTTGACTCATCCAAATGTATACATCCAGTGTTGATTTGGAGAATATTAGGTTTTATTTTTCACCTTTTTCTGTATGTTCTTCAAGCTGTTCCACTTCAGTTGTCTCTTATCAACCTACCACGAAAACCACTTACTATGGCAATTTCTAGCCAAAACTTCTCCACTTAGAGAGCCGCAATTCACAAGAAGCCTTGCTTTTGTTTTTGTTTTGTTTGGAAACATGTTTACAGTCAGATTCTACACTTTTTGTTTGACCTACCAGTTTCAACACAATCTGTAAGAAAAATATTCAGCCTGCAAATTAATAAAATATGAAATAGAAGCATAAAAAATCACGTCTGAAGAGATCTCTAGAAGTGTTTTAATGACTCATATTTTGGTCTTAATTAAATTAAATAAGCCATACATAGTTTGTATGGAAATGAACATATTTCTGCCTCCTCCAGCCCCATGATGAAGTGTGTTGATCTGATAGAAACTCATGTTGCCAGTGTCATGTACTTGAGGTTTGGAATTTCAGAAATTGTGACACAGGCTTAACAAAGTTCACTGTAGCTGGGCTGCCATGCAAGGACACTTCAGGGTAGGGTTGCAAGGGGAAAGCAGCAAGCAGAAGCAAGAGATGCATAAATTTAGTACTCAAAGTAAGAAAACACTTGTCAGGGATTTTGCATAAATAAAGATCAGTGCATCATTTGGCTTTTACAGTGCTTATAGGAAATTGAACAAATCTCCTAAAGGCTACAATTCTTCTTCACCTCCACACATTCCTCATTCTGCCGTATCCCCCACTTTGCAAATATAATTTCAAGAACAGCAGGTGAACATGATATTGCCAAGGAAGCAGAGGAGTCAGCTCTCATCGTGAAGGCCCTTTATCTTCCCTTAGATGGCCAAATGTACATTCCATAGCAGTGGCTGAAGAAATTTAGGAAGTCTTGATGATGGTCAAAGTTGTTGCTGAGTAGCTTGATGAGCAGGATAATCAGGGTAAAAGTAGCAACACCATGCATCAAAGACTTAGAAGTCTCATCAATATCTACGGAGACTTGGAGACTTTGTCAATATCAGTGGATCTACAACCAGGTATAGACTGGAAACTTGTGAGAGATCTGGATGTCACACACTGCCACACTTTCAAGGGTGAGAAGCAAAGGGTCATATAACGGTGATTCTGACAAAAGACTATTATCCCTTTTTGTAATCAAGCAAGACAAAATTTTGAGGAAGCAAGGAGGAACAGAGGCGGCAGTGGACAAGAATATATACCTCATCAGTAGTTCAAATATATTCAAAGAAGTCTCYTCAGCCAAAACAACGCTCTCCCATGCACCAAGTGTCAATGAGACACTAACTTTTCAAATAGTTAACACTGGCTCCTGAATCACTCTGACATCTTTCATCTGCAAGGGATTTCACAGAACAGTCTTATGAATCAGAGGTTGCCAGTAGCCAGTAGACTTGACACCTCTTCTCAAGAAACAGTGGCACCATCACATGGATCATCTTTGGCATCAAACACGACTTCAGTCCAACATAGATGTCCATGAACTATGACCACTCTATCCTGAGAGTCTCCCTTCATGGGCAATCTTATCATATTCACGGAAAGACCCTTTGCAACCAGTCATCACTCTTCTCATGAGCACAGACATGATGTGGAACAAGCAGACAGTTATCACCATTAATACATTCTGTCAAAGCCATCAGTTCAACCACATACACACTTAATTCCATATAGTGCGTGTCCTGTTTTTTTGTCGCCTACAATGAACAAGAAAGCTATCTCTCAGCAACAGAACCCTTGATAAAGCAGAGTTCCCCTTCACAAACAAYAGGAGCTGCAGTATCACTAGTGATGCTGCCTCAGGAGAAAGCAAAAGCGGTGTATCGCTTTCACGGTGCTGATTTACAAACAGCAGCCTGGTCTGGCAGTGATGTGGCACGGTGCTCTTTATGAGACTACTCCTGCAGCTGATGGCTGACCTCGGAAACAGTAGTTCACCCCACAGGAAAAAACATGCGAAACATTTTCACAATGCCATGCTAGAATGTAGCAGGATAACAATTCAGATGCCATACAAACTGCAATACTACAGGGCATGATCATGGCACATACCAGAAATGCATGATGATGTGTTCTTGCTAATTTKGCAGTGTCCATTAGAAATGCAAATCCATGTCAGAACTGGATAAAAGCTGTATGTATCACTAAATAAACTGACAGCTCGCACATTGAGGAACCATGCCAAGATAAAAGCTACRTTCTTTTCAGCTGGTGTCTATTTGCTTTCATAAAGTAACAAAGAAAATGCTCTTTCACGGACCCCTGTGAATGCCTATTTGCACAGATGTAACTGAAATGTAACACCCATTTTTCCTGAGGAAGAAAAAGGAACCACATCGAGCTTCCTCTCTCTGAGGTGTGCTGCCTTTATAGCACATGGCTGTGCATGGCAAAACGCTGTAAAAACTACTGCTAAAACTGGCGCTGAAACAGTGTTGCCTTTGAATGGAGAATATCTAATGAAGCAAAAAAAGAGTCACTGTTATAGATCTAGTCTTCAAGAAAAAAACGGCCTTTATTAAAATAGATTTTACTAATTTTTTTTTCTTTCTTATTTCKTTTCTTACCAAGTTATCTCTCTCTGGCCTTCCATACTTCAATTGTTGCTCTGTGGCTTTGTGTGCTGGTTTTGGCTGGGGTAGRGTTAATTTTCTTCACAGTAGCTAGTATGGGGCTCTGTTTTGGATTTGTGCTGAAAACAGTGTTGATAACACAGGGATGTTTCAGTTACTGCTGAGCAGGGCTTACACAGAGYCARGGCCTTTTCTGCTTCTCACCCCACCCCACCAGCGAGTAGGCTGGGGGTGCACAAGAAGTTGGGAGGGGACACAGCTGGGACAGCTGACCCCAACTGACCAAAGGGATRTCCCATACCGTATGATGTCATGCTCGGCATATAAAGCTGGGGGAAGAAGAAGGAAGGGGGGACATTCGGTGTGATGGCGTTTGTCTTCCCAAGTMACMGTWASGCGTGATGGAGGCCTGCTGTCCTGGAGATGGCTGAACACCTGCCTGCCCATGGGAAATGGTGAATGAATTCCTTGTTTTGTTTTGCTTGCGTGCCCGGCTTTTGCTTTACCTATTAAACTGTCTTTATCTCAACCCRTGAGTTTTCTCACTTATACTCTTCTGATTCTCTCCCCCATCCCACCGCAGGGGAGTGAGAGAGCGGCTGTGTGGTGGTTAGCTGCCAGCTGGGGTTAAACCATGACACTTTGTCACGTTTGCTTTAAACTATGAGCACCTTAGGCGGTGAACAGGCACCAAGGAGGACGTGGGATTCTGCACTGCATTTGTTATAAAGCATGACACTCAAAGAGTGACCAGTACCGATAAGAGCAGTGTACTCTTTTCTCCAAAGCACAGCTCATCAGTAAAATAGTTAAGTGTGCTCTTTGTCTGGCAACACCTCCACCATTCTCCCACTGTCGTGGTTTAAGCCCAGCCAGCAACTAAGCACCACGCAGCCGCTCGCTCACTCCCCTCCAATGGGATGGGGGAGAGAATGGGAAGGGTAAAAGCGAGAAAACTCGTGGGTTGAGACAAAGACAGTTTAATAGGTAAAGCAAAAGCCGCGCACGCAAGCAAAGCAAAACAAGGAATTCATTCACTGCTTCCCATGGGCAGGCGGGTGTTCAGCCATCTCCAGGAMAGCAGGGCTCCATCACGCGTAACGGTGACTTGGGAAGACAAACGCCATCACTCCAAACGTCCCCCCTTCCTTCTTCTTCYCCCAGCTTTATATGCTGAACATGACATCATATGGTATGGAATATCCCTTTGGTCAGTCGGGGTCAGCTGTCCCAGCTGTCTCCCCTTCCAGCTTCTTGTGCACCTGGCAGAGCATGGRAAGCTGAAAAGTCCTTGACTAGTGTAAACASTGCTTAGTAACAACTAAAACATCAGTGTGTTATCAACATTATTCTCATACTAAATCCAAACCACAGCACTATACCAGCTACTAGGAAGAAAATTAATTCTATCCCAGCCGAAACCAGGACACCCACCCCACTATTTACTGAAAGAATTTGAAAGGCTCTAAGAGGAGATAAAAAACCTCATATATCATAGTCTTGGTAAACGCTTGTTACTTTTTTGTCGTTCTCATGGCAGAAAAGGAGGCACTGCTTTGTTAAGTTTAAATACTTAGGAACTTCAGGTGTGCAGGCAGCCCTGGAAACACTTCTCATCTTAAAGGTGACTCCCCRCTGTCAGAAAATAGAAATCCATTAGTTCTGCACAACATAACAAGTGTCCCTGTCTCMATCTCTGTAGATTTATGCTTTTATGGTATCCCTGAGACAGGTGAGGAACTAGTAGCAGCAGTAGAAGCTATCCTTGCAATATCAGTCCTTCTGCGACAGCATCTCAACCCTGATCTATAGAGAAAAGCCACTGCAGGTAGAAGACAGCCATGCCAAAAAAACACCATACAGTGACTACACATACGATAACTTTCAACCATTGTCCTGTAAGAACTGGAACAAGCTGGAAGAAAAAAAGAGATTGCCAGCTCCCAAGAAATGTATGAACATTCAGCTACGGCAAGTCAAGCACAACTGGATTTCTCAAAGTTACACATATTTTTTGAACATCCGAGCATAGGCAAAACTTCCTTGGTGTTTTTCTTGCTCCTGCTCAAGACATTATACTGACCAGAAACATATCAACCATAGGTCATGGCTGCCCCATGACCTCTGTAGGTACAAGGTAATCATGCTCCTGAACAGAAAAATCAAAGTCATATTTCACTAAGGTGACTAAGCAGAACCTGGRAGACAAAAGGAGAGGTAGACAAGACAGGAAAAGGTGGTTCAGTAGCACTTTGTCCCCAGTACTTGCTCAGGCTCTCAGCAATTGCTTCAGGACAAGGTGATAGGGAAGAATAGACTTAGTGATTACAGAGAGATTAATCGTGCTGTGGTATGTACGTCACAAGCCCTTGGGAATAAAGCAAGCTTCTCCGCATACCGAGCTGATAAGCGAGCTTATTGTAGGTACTAAGTTAATTAGTAGCAGTCTGGTCAGGAGGTAGAGTAGATAGCAAGATGAAACAGGGGAAAGGTGAAATGCTTCCTAGAGACTGAATGAAGAACGAAGATYAACAATGAGATACTGGAAGAGAGAAAGAATGAAAAAAGGAGATCTGTGGTCTCAACTAAAGAAATCTGCTGTTAAATGAAGTCTGGTCCCCACAGCATGATTGAACAACAGAGAACAGAAAGCTTTCTATAAAAAACATCTCTACTGCACATGAAAGGGAGACAGTTTAGGATGACAGTATAAATGTCCTTTACTCTCCCTGACTTCTACCCCTAGTTTCACAAACACTGCAGAGTGATACCTCTCAGGCCTTTCCCAAGCCCCTCTGTGTTTTTTAAATCTCGTCATCACCAAAACTTCTTGATGGAGCTACRTGATCAATTTTCCTTTGTTATGGACCCACACACACTGTAACCAATGACAATTTGAACCAGACTGTGGAGACAACCAAAATGGCAGACAGACAAAAATTTCAGAAGTCCTTCAAAAATGCCAAAARGCCTCACGTAGAAGCACTGTGTTGCTAGAAATCATATTGCAAAGGTTAGTTCATAGAAGTTCATCCTGCTTTATATCCTTAGATCGACAAAGCCATTAGTATCACATTCATAAACATGTTCAACTAATGCATTCACAGCTGCAGGGCAAAGTACCATTCTTGTAAATGCGTAAAAATCATTCCTAAAGATTCGGCCCAGTCATCCATGCAACTCCATGGGTAAAATATACAGGAGTTACTGAACTCTGAACTTCAACTGAAATAAACTGAAGTAATACAAGCAACAACTAATGCAGCAGAGATATCTACCATTTTTAGCCTTTTTCATCCTGATATTTCATAACTATGTCTATAAGTATTTTAAAAAATGATGCACCTATCAAAACTACTATACAAATTTTCAGCAAAACCTTGTATCTTTCTATCTATCCACAAATCAAATACATCCTTTCCAATCACAGAGGTAGTTTTCCACCATATAATGATTTTTTTCACTTTTCTGACTTTCTCCTAACTTAGCAAAAAGGTCTAGCCCCAAAGCAGTTTTTATGTGCCTACTCCCCACAGCAGAATGTGCAGACAAGCAAAGTGTCTCGGCTCCCTCTGCAYAGCCTACAGAAGGATAAGTACTTTCTGTAGGGACTTACAAGGGGGATTCAACAACAGTCAGATTGTTGGGGGAATTCCACAATAGTCAGTGTACCTACCAGAGCTGGGAGTTGCCTAAAGTCATCAGGCTGAGCTGCAAATCCCTGATATAATTAGTAGGATTTGCTAAAGACAAAATGGGTCTTAGATTCYACACCTTTCTGCAGGGCTTACTTAGTCCAACAAGGAAGAACTTCCTTCTACTCCAGTGGTTTGGGCTGAGTTGATCAAACGGCACTCACTGCAGCCGTGGAAGTTATTCCCACTCTTCCTCCCTTCCCCTCCACCACTCTAGCTATGCATTCCCATTGCTCCCCTTGAATGGAGATCTACTTAGACAATACTTTGATGACTAGATTCAGCCCACTAATTCACTCTGGAAAAATGTAAATACTTTCCCGAGACAGCTGATGTGGCTCAGCAAGAGATCAGCTGAGCACTAGAACCACTGCAAGCAGGACAGGCTTTGACAGCTGGGAGATGGAGAAGAGGCAGGAAGGAGGAAGGACTACCATATTCCACAGCAATTATCTATTAGGTTTGTTTAGCTGCCTTGTCAAACTACACTTTCACTCGCTACTTTAAAAAGCAGAACCATCTTCTTTGAAAATAATTCTTATGGTAGTGATGCTCTTTTATTACAAGAGCTCAGTAAACAACACTTAGCCAGGGTCTATAATATATTTGAATTCCCTCCTCAACCCAGTAGGATATAAATCTTTTATCTGTAAGGAACAGTTCAAACAACTACCAGCTACCCTGGTTAGAAGGAAGTACCAAGATGTCCAGATTCCACCACAAGTCAATCATGCTTTCCGTGCAGAGAGGCTGTGAAGTTTTGCCAAATTTTCCTTAGCACTTAAAGTGTTCTCAACACTAGGCAACACCAAAATGGAAAGAGCTGTGAGAAACAGATCAGTTTTCCCATTTAAATGATAGTCTTGCAAAATGACACACAACATATCAGAAGCCTGACTTCCCCCTCTTTACATGAACGTTAAATCTGCCATCTTCAAAGGAATTCTCTTGACAACGAAGAATGGATAAAAATCAGAGCTGAAAGTCCTTTATCTGTCAGCAGCCAAAAAGGCAGGTATAAGGGAAAAATACTAGAAACATAGAAATGTCGACAAATCTAGGCTGGAAGGGGAGATCATCTGGTCTACTGAAAGTAGGGCTTTAGACTCAGCTGAGTCTTGAATATTTCAGGCAAGATGATTCCTCCACTTCTCTGGGCAAGTAATTGCAATGTTTCACTGTTTTCACATTGAAGACTTTTTTTCTTATATCCAGAGGCACTTACCCTCTTTCCTATTGCCTCTTGTCGTGTCACCATGTACCCTCATGAACAGTACCTCCACCCTCTCTGTAACTACCTACTAGACATCGGAAAACTGTGAGTAGACACTCACCACCTGCCCAAGCCTCTTCTAGGCTATACAAACCCTTAAGTTCCTTAAGTTGTCAAAATTCTCGAACCCTCAAATCTTGGCAGCAATTCATCAGACCATATCCAATTTTTCAATTTCCCTCTTGAACTGAGGGGACCGAAGATGTACACAGTATTCCAGGTGTGTCCTAACAAGTGCTGAGTAGAGTGGAATAATCACACCCCTTGATCTGTTGACTACACTCTCACTGATGCAGCCCAGGACACAGTTTGCCTTCACTGTTTCAAGGGCACACTGCTGACTCCTTTGAGCTTGCCATTCATCATGACTACCAGATCTATTTCAGCAGAGCTGCATCCCAATCAGTCGGACCCCAGCCTGTACACCTGCTTGGGATTATGCTGTCTACGCATGACTTTACATTTATCGTTGTTCAACCTCATGCAATTCTTGTTGGCCCRATCTTCCAACCTGTATACTATTAATAAACATTTAGCAGTAGGACATCTTCCTATTACAGACAAACATGAGCTGCAGCCAACTCCTGGAAGTAATTCACGCTATAGTATTTGAGAAATTCCAATGATTTTCAGACACACACTAAAGGTTCAGATGATAACAGACTTCAAGAAGTAATTCAGTACCTGTTCTGTTGCTTATCAGTACTCCTCATTCCCAGATATATCACGGTGTAAGAAGGATTTTAACCCAGCCCTCTGTGAAATAATCCATTGCCTCCTTTTTTCCTTTTGCTTGTAAAATCAAAGAGAGCATAAAACAACATCTGACAAACAGCACCCAATCAGGATAGGAAAATGTATGGATTTACATTTTGCGGAACTCGTAAATAGATTTATGTGTGGGCCATGTGATGTGGGCTGGGCCAGCAGTCCTTCCTGCTTTGTGAGGCAGAGATCAAGATTCCTCTGCTACGCGGGAGGGAGAACATAATTTTCAGGGCAGAGTTTCTCTCATTAAAGTAAAGCAGACCACACAGATCTGACACAGGTAAGCACTCCCCCACTGCTCACTCCGCCCTCTTTCCTAATGAGTTTCCTGCTTTTGTGGGGCAGACATAGAAGAGCTGCAAAAGAGTAGAAGGTATGTGATCGTCTAGAAATTGCTTTGGATTCAGAACCTGGAAAAATGAGGTTCTAGTTTCCCACGCAAAACTCGTACAACAGGATCTTCCCATCGTTTGGTACCTTCCCATATTCTAGTTACCAGCTTTTCGTTTCAGAACTCTTCGTTGTCTCCCTACAGGAAAACTCAAAAGGAGGAAGGGAGAGTTTTTAGTGGTGTCCCATCCTTAGGTCAGAAGGGGAACGAGCAGGGACAAACGAGCTTGCACAATTTTCCTTGTGATGAAGAGAGAAGTTAAAACATGACTGTTCCTACCTACCGAAACCTCTCTCTGGTAAGTATACTGTCAAAGCTGACAAAAAAAAAGGTAACAAGAAGGTAATCTGTTCAGAAAGAATGTGTTTCTTTTTCTGGCATTTGTATATACATTTATCTGTTTTTGATGTAACAAGGGAATGCATTTAGTGTGCAAAAGTACACAATGTAACATGGAACTATATAAAGCTGCATATTTGTTTGGAGATGCATATTCATAAAAAATATGCCCATTGTGTCATACTTTTTTCCTTCAAAGGGATCTTTATCAAAACAGTGGGATATATGTAGGTTAGTATAACACATGCAAGATGACTCCTTAATTATGATGTTCTTGAATACCACAGATCCCTGGTATTCATTCCATATTGACTGAACACAGTGACACTGCTGTCACTGTGGGGTTTGAAATTTTTTGCTGTCACTGTCAACTGATGGGTTTTGGAATGGGGGTCAGGAGGGGCTCTCGTGTTTGAAAATGGTGCAAAAATCAACAGAAAAAGAACTGAGGATATAGGCAAATATTCAAACGCATGCCTACATTTTGCAAAAACATATACCCCAGCTATATCTAGAACCTAAAGTAATGTTATTGCTATAATGGTACACTGAAGTTAGACGCTCAATTTACTGGGGCAGACAGCCCCATTAATATGGCTAGTTTTCTTCCAGGATCTGAACTAGTATCTGAACCTTCATTATGCCATGTACAAATGTCCTAGAATTAACCTTTAAAGTTGTTCTTCGTTTCACTTTCATAGTAACATCAAATCTGCATCCTAGGCTGCTCTAAGTCCTATTAAGAAGCTAGACCTTTTTAGATAAGCCTGGCAATAAGTGCTGATGGTCTATTCATGCATTTTATGTCTTGCAACTGTGTGCCCAAGCATTCCCGTTATTCAATATGCATTTACATAGGAAATTCTAGTACATTCACATTGGCATGCACTCACGCACAGATTTCCCAGGCTTATTACATATGTGCATAGCTGCGTGTTCTCATGATGGCATGTGCTCGAGTATGTATGTTTTTATTTTGGTCATGATACTGCTAACGTGTTTGTATGCTCATGTTTCATGTTGAAAAAACTATTCCGTCTTCCACAGATGTCTGTCCCCTTAACTGCTCATCTGTTCTCAACTGTCTGCTACCACCATCTATACTACCATGTGGTTAGAGACACGCTGGAAGAACATCCGCCAAGCCTTGTTGCTTCTTTTCACCGCTGCTCTTCTCATTGGGGTCACCATGCTGGCCATTTCATCTAACATCAATCCAGTAGGCTATTTCTTCCTAGGGGTAGGGGGAGTATGCCTGGTCGGCTATTTGCTGAGTGTGTTTTTCGAGTGTTACCTGAGGAATCAGCACCGACGTGACGCAAATGAGATACCTCCAAGCAGACAAAGCCAAGCAGAGTAAGCAGCAACCTGGTTATTGCTTTTACTTCAACTCTCTCTCCTCAGATATGGCCATTTAACATACTGTTCTGCTGCCCTTCCCCTAGGGCACCAAACACAGACTCCATTCCAGAAGACAAAAGTTCTTTTTAGATGGCTTTCCTTCATCCTTTAGGTGGAGGCAAATGCCTATGTCACGCATGTCCTTTACCTCGTCCAATATATATTTTCTTCCCCCTGGGAACTGATCCACTAACAATTTACAAGGTTAAACAGATCCAGGCCCAGTTTTATTTTTCTTTGAGTAATCGAGTCTTGCCAAACAATGAGTCAGACAAGGAAAAAGGAAAAATGCTGAAGCAATACTGAATCTTAGCTGGGTTTAGCTCTATAAACCTTATCTCCAGAGCAACTGTTCGTCGGCAAACTTTTAAAAAGGAACCTGTGACTGGGTGTGTTTCCAGTCTTAAAAATCCAACTTGACACTAATAAGCCCTTATTTTGAGAGGCTCTGAATACTCCCACATCTTTTTGGCTTCATGTATCTTTGCAGGTTCTCAGCATCACATAATTTAACCCCAATTTGCCTACTGTAGTTGAAGAGTTGAACTTTATTTGTATCTTTGCTTCCTTGTCTGTATCATCCAGATAATCATTATCCACATCCATAAATGACTTGACATTCTCAAATACAGGGTGTTGTAGGAGGGTAAAAATGTCATTACATGTTTATTTTTAGAAAGAGTACATAAAAAGAAGTCTATATTGGGCTTTGCTAGCTTGGGGGCATACTAGAAGAAAATTAGTGTATATTTATTTAAAAATATTACCTAAAAAGAAAAATGTTTCTAAAGTAACATTTTCCTCTGCAGACATTCTTTTTAACACAGTCCTTGTTTAAACCAAATGAAAATACTTAATTTTCTCCACTTCTTAAAAGTTGATGAACATTGAGCTAATGTATTAAAAAAGCAAGGTCCTGTTTTATTCTGGGAAATAATTAGTACTTAGTCATTCTTAGTAATACATTTTAACTGGTAGGAGATTTTAAATTAGGGGCATCATCCTTATATGTCCCTTCCAACTTGAGATATTCTATGATTCTATGATCAAACTAAGCCTAGGACACTGAAACCCAGTGTGGGGTTTTTTACTTATTCTGGGGAGTGTGGGAAAATGGTCACATTCTCTAGACCAGGAAGCAAGACATTAAGTTGGCTGGACAAGTGATGTGATGCAGTGGCAGAATATCACACGCAATAACACCACATGAGATATCCTGTCTCAGCCCCATCTATTGATTTTAGCACGGTCCCTATACTACCTTATCCAGACTACCTGCCTCTGCATAAACTAAGCAGTAAAATAACGAGTGTGACTGCCATTCCTCTCTTTGTGCATAGGGTGAACGCTGCCTACGAAGCGCCCACCTATGAGGAGGTGATGACCACGTCAGTTCCAGCAATATGGACGATTGCATCCAATCCAGGCTTAGTGCCCTCACCACTGAATGAGCCTCCTCCTTACAACGTAGTTATTGAATCATCTGCCCAAGAAGAGATTATGGTGGAGGCTCTCAGGGTGTCAGTGGCATCAGACACAAGGCACACCTCTGAGACAGACACAGGCTCCAGGATGCAGTTGCAGCTGGTGCTGCCCCCAAGACTGCAGCGGTTTGTCTCAGACATCCATGACGTGAAAGGTAATGAAGACAGGTTTGAGCCACTGGAGCCACTCACGCCACCACCTGCTTATGAGAGTGCCATCAATGATGAGGTCTTTGAAGATGCTTTCCAGCCCTCCATATTATGATTAATTTCACCTTCTATGAATGCAGAATCAAACCCTCGCCCCAATACAGGGTGCTCCTGGAGGGAAGGTGAAAGAGCTGAGATTTTTCATAGCCAAAACTGTAAAAGTTTGTCTCACCATTCTTTGAACCAGAGCTGAACTACAGACACAGCTTCTGATGTCACYACAATCTTCTTGCACAAAATATAAATCAATGCAATACCACAATGCTTTGATTTGGCAGATACGTAAAACCACTGTGAGGAAAGTTGTGTTACRTACAGCAACAATTCTCAAACTGGAGATACACCTTTATTGGGGAGGAGAGTGAATCATGAGAAGAGACAAGGTTGCCAAAGGACCTCTGAAGAAGGACTGTAGGAATCAGCCAGGAGAAGCTGCCTTGGAAAGGGGAGGAATGGAAACAGCACTAAGTAGGTTCTGCCTGTGCATTACAAACAGCAGTATTGCTGAGAGCTGTGTGATCATCAGCTACCCTAAAATCCGTACTGAGAGACTGAGGCTGCCATTGCCCGAGTTGCTGCTTTGCAGCAACACAAATTTATGGTCTGCACTGTTTGTTGCTACACYTCTGCTGCACACGCTCCACGACCTCGGCTGTGCTGCACCGGAGCACGACTGAGGGGAGGGTGGCTGTCTTCATCCGGAAGCCAGCACCACCAAATACCTGTCACTTAGGGTTGAAAAGCTGACAGCAAGCACGGCACCATGAAATTACTTCTGTTGTTCACAAGGTTCTCATCCCACACAGCCTCCAGGTGGTGGACAAGAGGGAGATAATAGCAGTTTTTCTCCTGCAAGAGAGGCCGGCAGTAAGATATACATATACATATACGTATCCTCTGCCTGGACCACCAGTCTYCACAGCTCTACAGGAGGGTGTATTTCTCTGCCGTACTACAGCCCCAAACAGATCGCTTGAGACAACTTATTGTCATCATGGCAAGCATCTGCGCAGAAAGGCCAACGCTCCTCCAGTTCCCCGTAACAACGCTGTGCACAGAGTTTCCCTCTGGACTCTGGAAGGGGCCAGTCTGTCTGCCGAGGCCACGGCTACAGCAGGGAGCACCTGAAAATAGCAGTCCCGAGGCACACGTAGTCTTCATCATGATGGCTCTAGGTTGGAGACAGGTTCTCTCACTGATCAGTGATGCTGTGCAGTCTTTTAGAAAGGGTGAGTTAAACTGAGGCGCTCTGCAGCATTAAAGTGGTCTGCARTATGCAAAGAGATATTCATGTCTGGTGAATGTCCAAACAATAAAAAAAAAGAATATGGTGGTCTGAATCACCTATGAAGGACAGCAACAATCATCGCAGCCTTGTCTAGTACAACAGCATTTTTAATTCATATGAGGAAACATCAAACCATCGGCTAGAAGCAAATAAATTATTTCTTATTGTTTGATTCTTTATAGTAAAAAAAAAATACTTTTTATGTTGTTTATAAATAAATGGGACTGCGCTAAAAATACCTGGTGGCATCGTTAGTTTTTCCTCCCAAAAGAAACACCCCACAAAATATGCTTTTGCTTGCATTCTGCTTATTTGATAATCTTGGCTTAGAAAWAGGAGTTCCATTTCTAAATCTACAGCTGAATCACTTTAATAACAATGATGAAGCAGCTAAGATACCTCTATCATAAAAGTATTATGAGAGACAAATTTGCTGATAGAAGCAATGTGATTTTTTTAAAGCCAATCATTTCTTGCATCTCCCTCCTACAGCTGCAAAGACAAAAGAACAAACCACAATAAAAAGCAGTACAGGTGTACCACACAGGAATAGAAACTTAGGGTCTAAGCTGGGCAACCCAGAACCTTTCTGAGTGCACCAAATTGCCAGGAGACAGGAAGAAATTCAGGTGACCAGCAGAGATAAAAACTAGCCAAAACAAAGACAAAAAATTGCCACCAACTATGATCACTAGGATTTTGTTTTCAGTATCTGTAAGGGTTATTCAAGCCTTCGGACTTGCGTTAGGTTTTAGCGTGTGAAACTCCCGTGCACCAAGGAACAACTGCCATGCCCTACCTGACAACAGCTGTAAACGTGCTGCTGCTAGAAGGACATTTGCTTTTCCTTTTCCAAGCTCACTTGCTTTTCCCTTCACATCCCACGTGCACTCTGCACGCCCTGTGTGCTCCCTTTCCTCCTTTTCCATCACTGATTGTTACTTGAGCCCTTTCTTGATTTCAGCTGATTTCAGCTGAAACGTACGTCAACAAACGTAGCAAAAAACTCTAAAAATAAAGCAAAAATCCCAGAGCCGGCATGTTTGCAAGGAAAGCTGCGTACCTGCTAATTCTACCCGCACGCAGACCCCCCCTCTGATGTGCGAGCCTACTCCCCCCCGCCCCCCCTCTGGCCTCCACACCGCACCCCGGGGGCCCCCGCGCCGCGGGGCGGGGCCGGCCCGCGCCGGCAGGCCACAGGAGAAGCCCCGCCCCCCGCGGCCGAGCCCCGGCAGGAAGAAACACGAAGCCTCTTCCGCGCCCCGAACGCCCCGGGGGAAGGCGCGGCTGCGCGTGCGCGCAACGGGTGACGGCGGGTGACGCTTGTTTTGTTTGGCTTTCGCAAAGGGAGGGGCTGCGGCGCGGGCCCCCGCCTCGGCCACGTGACTGGAGGAAGCGGGGTCTCGCGGTTTGAATCGCGGGGGCCGCCGGGAAGGAAGGCGCGCGCGTGGGGCGGAGCGAGGGGTGAGTGGCGGGAGCGGCGCGCGCGGCGCGGGCCGTTTGGCGGGAGCTGGTCCCGGGAGAGCGCCCAGCGCCCTGCACCGGCCTGCGGCCTGCCGCCGCCTGGCCCTGCGGCCTCGGGAGCCGGGGGTGGTGCGGGGCGCGCCCTTCTCCGCCGGTCCCCGGTGGGGCGGGCGGTGGCGGCCTTTTCCGCCCGTTGTCAGGCGGCAGCTGCCCGCGGAAACGGTCGTYGTCTTCCCGAGCAGAAAGTTGGGAGGGGTGGGGGTGGCTCTTGCCSTTGAGTTTGGCTTTGGTCTCCCCTCTCCTGCCAGGATGCTGGCTGCGTGCGGCATGCAGCGATGTCACCAGGAAGCGCTAAAGAAGAACCGKGTGATGCTGGCAAAACAGCTGGTTTTGAAAGAACTGATGGAGCATATGATAGAGAAAGACATCATCACCACGGAGATGATGGAAGCGATACAGGTATGCAGGTTGTGCTCGACTGCACTGTGAGCTTTATTTCTAGTTAGGCTCAGTGTCGTTCTTGGCAGTGTCAGCACGGTAAAACTCATCTGTGTGTTACCCGCATACTTTAATGCAGTTATGGTTAGAGGACATGCAAAGCGGTGTGGGGTTTGCTCGCAACATGTAGGAGAACTGTAAGCTGCTTTTGGCAATATGGATTTTGTCTGAGATTTACTAAATTGTTGGCTTGCGTGCTGGTACGTACTTGCGGCAGGCTGTGCTTCGTAGTCAGGTGGTATCTTGCAGTCCTTTGTTGTCACTTTGTGCCTTTTTTTTTTCCTTCCCATTTGTAAAAGTAGGAATAATACCTGTTTCCAGAAAAATACTGTGAAAGTAAGTAGATGAATATATTATAAACCAGCTTGTTGTGGGACTTGTGCACCTTTCACTTGAAGAATTTGTACTTCATATGTGTTTTTGTAAATTGCGTGAAGAACTTTACATGATCCAAGACTCACTCTGAGATGACAAATGCTGTGCCTGGGCTTTTGTTACTTATCCTGAGCAGTGGGTACTATGAAGAGATGTCATTGGAAATAGCTTGGGATTGCTCCCAGAGGTGTGGTAATGCACTGAAGACTAAAGGATGGAGATACAGGTCTTCAAAGAGAAAGCAAGCTGGAAAGGAAATGACTGAGGATGCATGTCAAGTGCATCTCAAGACTCAAGTAAGCAACTGAGGGACTTTTTAGTCCCCTAGTAAGGTTGATGGTCCTGTCATAAGAATAGATGCTGAAAAACAGAATTATGAAAAATAGAATTTGCTGGGCACGAGTATATATAGGAGGTATAAACTTGAGACTGATAAGGTTTTTGAAAGCAATGAGGAAATAACTTCCTGATTAATTTTGAYTCATTGTGTGTCAAAGATAATGTGAAATTCCTCATGGGAGCTGTCAGGGATACCTGTGCTAAGTTGTGGGAGATGCAGGCAGTCTTACCTGAAATAGCTCCCATCCCTCGTGAAAGAGGACAAAGATACAGGAGGACAGTGAAAGTCAGAGAATGAATCAAGAACTGATTGTACTGGGTTTGGCTGGGGTAGAGTTAATTTCTTCACAGTAGCTAGTATGGGGCTCTGTTTTGGATTTGTGCTGAAAACAGTGTTGATAACACAGGGATGTTTTAGTAACTGCTGAGCAGGGCTTACACAGAGTCAGGGCCTTTTCTGCTCCTCACCCCACCCCACCAGCGMGTAGGCTGGGGGGGCACAAGGAGTTGGGAGGGGACACAGCTGGGACAGCTGACCCCAACTGACCAAAGGGATATYCCACACCATATGRYGTCATGTTCAGCATRTAAAGGTGGGGGAAGAAGAAGGAAGGGGGGAACGTTCGGAGTGATGGCAGTTGTCTTCCCAAGTAACGGTTATGCGTGACGGAGCCCTGCTTTCCTGGAGATGGCTGAACACCTGCCTGCCYATGGGAAGTGGTGAATGAATTCCTCGTTGTGCTTTGCTTGTGCRCACGGCTTTTGCTTTCCCTATTAAACTGTCTTTATCTCAACCCACAATTTTTCTCACTTTTATTCATCCGATTCTCCCCACCATCCCGCTGGGGAGTGAGTCACTAAGCAGCTGTGTGGGGCTTAGCAGCCCACCGGAGTTAAACAGTGACRCTGCCGAAGTATGGGAGGTTAGCAGGGGTTTCCAGTTGTTGGCCTGCAGTTAGTCACTGAAGGGACGGGGGAGGGGAAGAAAAGGAAGAAAAAAAAAAAAAAAAGTGGGAAAAAAGCCCTCTCAAAGGTAGGATAATGCCGGAGAAGATAATCTTTTTGGGAAAATGCTGCTGTAGTTAAGAAGTTTTAAACTGAGACAGAAGGGTAGAAGACTTAAGGGAATCTTCCCTTCCACATGTAATTGGGTAAAAGGAGATGTAACAATCCTTTGTAATGGATTATCAGTAAGGAGAAAGGTGTTACGATAGATAAGTCAGGTAAATAGTAACAGCTTAGTGGAAAAATTGTGCCTAATACAACATGTGCATAACTAAGAGCTTAAATATATATAAATAGCAATAGCAGCCTGAGCAAGAGAACAAAGTGACTTGAACTACTGTTGCAGGGTATGAATCTGGAAACTGCAGCAAAAATGGCAATATGGCAGGGATAGGAGGAAGGCATTCAAAACTGGAACAGTAGTACTGCAAAATGTGCATTGCACTGGAAGGATTAAAGTGAAGGGAACGTTTGCAGGATAGTACTAATCATAACAGTGTTACAGATAAATAAAAAGTAACGTGCATAAAAAAAATCACTTGAGTCAAAACCACTTTGTCTTACCTTTCATTTTTCTATTGTAGGTCTGTGAATTTGTAATAGTCTTCCACTTTCTGGCTTAAATGTGAACAAAGGTCTTAGGAGTGCTGTTGGGTAACCTATTCTTGAAAATATATTGTGACGCTAATCATCAGGTACCTTAGTGGAAATAGGAGGAGACAAATGCTGCTGTGTCTGATTAATAGAGCRTATTTTCCTGGATATTGTAATTGACTGGTTCTATATATCCCCCTGCTCCCCCAAAAAKTCAGGAAATCAAGAAGATCTGGATAAATAGTTATGTTTAAAATCATCTTATCTTAAAAACACAGCAATTATACTGGTCCTGTTGGTTTGATTTAAACTAAACAGAAGAATAAACAAATCGGTTCTGGAAATAGGGCACTTTTGTAATCTAAGGGAAGTGAAATAAACCAAGGAGCTCAGGGAGATGAAGGAAGGATGAAATTTCTTCAAGTGTGAGGTGCTAAACCAGTACTGTAACTTTACCACAAGTAAGAAAAAGGTGGGAGGGGAGGACATTGCAGAAAGAGCCACTGAAGAKAAAGGTGGTTGAGCTGGATGAAGAGCTCACAGGAAATATGAAGAGTAAGTAAAGAATTTATAGGTGTTCACTGGAGAAGAATTAATAAATAGGAGCAGCTTCCTTTGATGTCCAAAATGGGGAGAGAGAGTAGTAATTGACAGGAATGAGTTTAAATTGGGTTGCTCAGAAAGATACTAAACAATTTGAGTTTTTTTCAATTATATACACTTTTAAGAAAGAATAAATAAAATTTCTGTTTACTGTGTAGCGAAGATGATGTAAATAATAGTTGTCTAGATGAAGGGATTCATTCTAGATGAACAGAGGGTTTTTAAACACAGAGCAAAAATGATAATGGAAATAAAGTGAGAGAGTGGAAGCAGACGTTTTTAAAATGAAGTCCAAAATCTACTTCATTAATGCCTTTTTGTGAGAGCATCAGATGTTCTTCCAGAGCTCTGGGATGGACTTTCAAAATTGCAGATATGATACCAAGAGCTTTCTCTTGTTTTTTAAACAGGTTGAATACTCTGTACTGTAATCAAAGACTATCAGATCGTGTAGATACAGAGATTTAAATGCTCTGACAGTAATGAAGGGATCACTGGCTTTGACAAAGTGACATAAATTTGGTTAGGAAGTTGTCAAGCATATGTGCTCTTTTCACAGATTCTGCATGTATATTCAGGCTCAGTAAGACGACTAATACTATAGGATTTTGACAGGAATTCAGAGTTTATTTGCAACCAGTTTGTGTTATGCAGATGATCAAACTCATCTGTAAGGGTACAAAAATRAATTAAGGCTATATTAGAAAATAAAATGGAAGAAATCTGTCTTACGAAAGTTTTGCTTCTGAATGTTTGCTAAACATTATTTGGTATAACCTAAATGTGGTGTTGATCTGGAAGTTACATGGGGAGGTACAGCACTTTGGGTATTAAAGGAAGCGTTAAGGAAGAAGTCTGCCACAAGCTGACTACTGTACATAGTGCAGAATATGAACATTATGGAAATTTCTTAACTTTTCAATAAAACTTAAGATCCCATTCTTGAGGTCAGCTTGTGTTCTTAGTTATGATTTATGGCTTAGAGTCATAGACTATGAAGACATATAAAGTGAAGAAGGTTAATGATCCTAAGCTTGTCATAAACAGCTGCAGGTCTACTAGAGAGGAAGAAACAATAGGTACTTTAGAATGTCAGCTGTCAATTTACTTCATTAGGTAAAATAAAATTCAGTGGGCTTACAGCAACATACAAGTATATGGAGCTGGTTATCGTCTACGGACTAATGGAGAAGTGTTATGAGGCAAAAGGAGCAAGTATTTTCATGCTTCTGGAAAGGCACAGGTGAGATGACTGTGTGAACTTCTAGTCMACAATGCTCTGAAAGTTGAGGTTTCTGTGGGAATAGGAAAGGGTACTGGCATTGTCAAGCAGAAGAGGCCATTTATGAGGAGGCTGAAAGAAAGTGGCTTGTTTACTGTAGCAAATGGAGAGCGATTTMTAGAAAGAAGCTTGATAAATAAGGGAAAGGAGAGGAGTTGATACAAAAATAAATGCTATTAGTCAGTCATGAATGAACATAGGTCTGAAATTTCAGAATAGGTTCATAAGCGTTGGATCAACAAGATTTTGCAGTGTCCTTCCAAACAGTGTGATGGGACAAAAGCTGAACTACTTTTAGCACTAAGCTTGATAAAGTCTTCTGTAGCAGAGGATTTACATATGTGAGTCGAGGCTTTTTTTTCTGATTTTCCTGTGATTGCAAACATAGTATTAGGCCTTAATTCTGTATAACTCACCAACCATTTCTTATCATCCACTCAAAGAAGAGATCTTGGATCTAAGTGGTAATTCAAAAAATATAGAATGAATTCCATGGAATTGATAAAATTTATTTTTGATACACAGTATTTTAGTACATGGTGTTTTGATGTGTTTTAGATTTCACAGGGAAGGCTATTATTGTATAAATTATACAGTTTGTTGGCAAATGTCCTGTTAATATTCTAACAATTAGAACTTCCTGGGACTGTTTTACAAATACATAAATTTAATTTTTGATTGTTACTTTTTCTTATATAGTACTATATATTGCTTCATTGGTCTAAATGTTACAGTCTATACGTATGTAGTATCTTTTCGGAATTGACTGCGTAAAATAAGTATTTTACTTAACGCTTCCTGAGGGATTTGCGTTATCAGTGCATGAGACCATAAACCATTGGGCAGTAGTGAAAACATGTTCTGGACTTTGTGTATTCAATGGGGAGAAATAGATACTATTCCAATGGTAACTGGAAGTAAAAGCTTAGAGAGAAGAGGGTGTATTACTGTGTGTGGTAATGTGTGAATTATTGGCTTGCTGTGTTGTCATATACTCTCCCTCTTGAGCTAATAGCATCAGAGGAGTGGGAGTGAAATCAGCTAGGAAAAGCTATAAAAATGGATCTAGCACAGCTAAGTATAGTGATGAAACATTTAAATGAAGAAAAAAAATTGGGCTGTTCTGAAGCTTCATTCAAAATGAATTGTGTTGGGGTGTTACTTTGAGTGTGGATTTTGTTTTTTCTCTGGAAATAGGCCAAGTATGGGAGCTTCAGCCAAAATGTGGAATTCCTCAATTTGCTGCCCAAGAGAGGCCCTAATGCTTTCTCAGCCTTCTGTGAAGCTCTACGCGAAACCAAACAGCAGCATCTGGAGGCAATGATCTTGAAGACAACATCCAGCCTGAGCCATGGGATTGCAAGGGTACAACAGTTTTAAAAAAATAAAATGGGTGGACTGCATTTCAGATTGGGTTTGGGCACAAGGTGATCTTTTACAAATGGAAAAAAAATTGTTTACAAAGGACAGGATGGGGTTTTGTTGCAAATTGAAACTTGTAGTAGCCTTTGTGAAAGTAGAGGGGAAGAAATTTGGGAGGAAGGGAATTTTCACACAGAATCACACAATGGTAGAGGTTTTCAGAATGTCTGGAGGTCATCTGGTCCAACTTCCCTGCTCAAGCTGGGCCACCTAGAACCAGTTGCCTAAGACCACGTCCAAATGGCTTTTGAGTATCCCCAAGGATGGAGACTCTGCAACCTCTCTGGGCAACCTCCAGTGCTCAGTCACGCTCACAGTAAATCTGTGTTTCCTGATGTTCAGAGGGAGCCTCCTGTGTTTCAATTTGTGCCCACTGCCTCTTGTCTTGTCACTGGGCACCACTGAGAAGAGCCTGGCTCCGTCCTCTTTGCACCCTCTCTTCAGGTGTTTGTGTGCACTGATAAGATCCCCCTGAGCCTTTTYTTCTCCAGGCTGAACAGTCCCAGCTCGCTCAGCCTTTCCTCATACGTGAGGTGCTCCAGCCCCTTCATCATCTTTGTGGCCTGCTGTTGGACTCTCTCCAGTATGTCCATATCTCTCTTGTAYGGACGAGCCCAGAACTGGACACAGGACTYCAGGTGCAGCCTTGCCAGAGCTGAGTAGAGGGGGAGGATCATCTCCCTTGATCTGATCTGCTGGCAACATTCCTCCTAATGCAGCCCAAGATACCATTGTTTGTGGCAAGGGCACATTGCTGGCTCATGTTCAACTTGGTGTCCACCAAAACCCCCAAGTCCTTTTCTGCCAAGCTGCTTTCCACCTGGTGGCCCCCAGTATGTATTGGTGCATGGGGTTGCTCCTCCCCAGGTACAGGACTCTGCACTTCTCTTTGTTGAACTGCACAAGGTTCCTGGATGTTCTTACATCCAACATGTTATTAATTGATGTGTCATCAAGAACCCAAAAGCTGCAAAGAAAGTATTTTTTCTGAAATATTTTAATTTACTGTTCAATGATTCTCTGAGTAGCAAGTTACTGAAAGCTAGTCTTGTCTGTTGAGGAGAAAGAGGCTATTTCTTTATTTTGTTATTTTTATTTTCACCTTTTCACTATCTGCAGTTGCCAGCATTAGACTAAAGGAAGAATTTAATAAAATATTCTCAGTGCATTGACAAGCATGCAATCTCGCAGTAAACATATTTTATATGAAGGAAGGAAGACCAGATATTTTTGAGCAGACATGTTCCCTTATTAATATGTAGGATTTATTAGACTACCCCTTCTATTTTCTTGTTTACAATTGTGCTTTACTATACAAACAATGAAATCTTGAAAGCAAACAGAAAGATAGGAATCACTGGACAAATCAAGTTTTGGCAAAAATGGGGAGGATATGACCTCAGTGTAAGGTTTCCAAACTGGGGATTTAGGTAGAAGTAAAGATGTGCAAAGAAGGGAAGGAATTTTGCATTGACAGAAAACGCTGCTGCTATCTGGTGTTTCATTTGGATGTGAACCGTAATATTTTTAGGTCGTATATATGTGTATGTGAATACATGTGTCTTTGTTCCATGATACCTACAGGCTTGTACCATAGAGAAAAAAATAGCTGGTTTATGCTATTCTTTTTTATGGATTTATTGGATGTCTTGTAGCTTGAGCACTGTTATGGATCAAATCTTCCATTCCCTGCCAGTGAATCATATAATTCAAAGAGACCGCGCTGGATTGGTGAGTTGCACATGACATCATGAGTACTTGACTGGCTGTCTGGTTGGTTGCTTCTGATTTCTTAATACTCTCTTAATTCAGTTCTAGAAATAAGCTTGCCATCACTTTGCTCATCCCAGGAATACAAACTTGACAGTGAACTGACTACGTTATGATCAGATGCAGGAGGCAGAATTAGGCTAGAAAATGAAAGTGGAATAGCATTTTGGAAGAGAGAACCCGATCAGTTTCTAGTCAGATTCATTTATTCTTACAGGAAATTTGGTTGCTTAAACAGTACATGTCAGTAAAATTTTAGATTTTTCAAAGATTTTCTTCCTTGTTTAAGATTTGTAATAGGGTTTAATTGAACTAGAGCTGTGAAAAGGTACTGATTTTGGGGAGTATTCCTTAACTTAGACTTCCTTAGCAAATAAGTCTAAGTAAAAGGCTTACATGTTATAGACTTATAGGTTACATGGGCCCAACACAGATTTCTGTAGCTTCTGTCAAGTGCAGCGAATCAGCTTTTCTTTAGCAAGCATTTGTGACTTAGATCAGGGAACTAGCTGTTAGAATGAATCTCCTTGCTAGTTTTCATGTTGCCTCTGGTAATGCCTGGAGTACTCATGTTCCCTAGCCACAGCTTTAACTGTGTGCTGGTTACTAGGAGCTCTCTCTGGTGTTAAAGAACAAGTGTCTAGATTTTGAAGGCTTCTTTTTTTTTTTATGTAGGTGCAAAGGATTTAGGGTTGGGTTGTTTGGTTTTTCTAGAGCATATGTTGCACCAGCCAGGAGTTCCGTGTCTCAAAAGGCTGCAAAAGGATTTCAAAGGAGATTGTGAATGTCATTATCTCAGTTTCTTCAGGACAGGRAGTGAGTGTTTGCCTGCAAATGGCAAATAGTTGATTATCATTCCCCTCATCTGCTGTTATCCAGATGAAAGGGTTGTTCAGAGGCAGATAAACAAAAAAGGGCATTGCACTTTATGGAAGTTAGAAACGTCTAGTTTGATCACTTATGCATGTGTTCGGCAAAAAATACATAATTATATCCAGTGAGCATGGGAGGCCTTTTATGAAAGGAAAAGCACTATATGAATATTTCTAGCAATGGTTTGTCAGCCTGACTGTGAAAGGAATAATATACTGTACAAAATGACGGAAAGCACACAGCTCTAACTTAGATGAGAATTCTGTTTTCATACTGTGTAGAACTAGGCCTTAGATAAGGCTAATCCACAGACAATCCAAGACAAAAAAAAAGTTGCCAATTAAAATCATAAAAAAAATAAGTATACCATTCCTGTACTTTTGTTTTTTCTGCTATGTTTCATTGTGTGTCTGTAGTCCCTGATCAAGTAAAATTTTTAGAGGAATGAATAGTATAATACAGGAATATGCCTAATACCACATACTTCAGAATTTGCAGGTTAGTACCTTAATGCAGAGGCTTTGTAGTTGGAATTTTTTGTTGTTATTTATATGTTTGTTTTGCACAGAACCAATGGAACATTCGTTGGATAATGGAGATGGTCCCTCAATTCCTCCAGTGAAGTGCTGCACTCCGGAATTTTATCATGATCATCGGCACTTGGTAAGTAGTTGACAGAGAAAATCTCCTTAAGATGTGAGGTGTTTGGATGTATCATCTGAACACATGCTACTTAGAACTGAGTCGAAATGCATGCTTCATTGGGATGCAGATCAGTGTTGTGCTATTTGTGTAACTGAAAGATGTTACCAGTCATGCTTGATCTGATGTAGTTCTCATTTACAAGCGTCAAGAAATTGAGGAGTTCTGTAACTCTATACAAATCTCTGCCTCTGGTTTTTGTTCATGAAGAGCTTTGTGAAATGCCTTCTGTTCTGTTGCTCCGTGTAAACTGTCAGTATTATTGCCTCATATTTATTTGTCTGCATCTTCATCATCTTCTGTGTGATGACACACTCTGCAAATGACTAAGATACTAGAACTGTGTTTCACCTAGTAGTCACAGTCTAGGCTGTTCTAATTGCCAACTTTTACCTGGAAGAGTCTCTCCTTAGGCTCAAGAACCAGATCAGGATTCTGTGCTGGGTAGTACTGGGTAGAACAATCTGAATTTCTGTTCTTCTGGAGCGTTAGAAGTTATGTAGGTAGCCTAATTACTTTTTGTTTATTCTATTGGTAAAGCATAGGTTGTGATGGGGTGGGCTTAAGGAAAAAAAGTATCATTTCCTGTAGTGGGACAGACACTTTACTAGGGTTACACAACGTGCTAACAACATTTCTGTCACAGGCTCTGTGTCCAGGAAAACAGATTTTATTTTTTTTTTTTAACTATCTATTGGGGAGATCTAATTAGGCAGTGTCAGTGTGATCTTGACTTGCTTCCTTTTACATCTGCTCCTGGATACACCCTTTTTGATATGCTCCTTTGGTATTAAATTTCACTTCCAATTTACAGGAGTGTTAGTAACTGATTTACTTGATTTATTGTTGTTAGAGTGGGAGGTGCAGAGAGGGAACTTATTTAAAGCCACCTCTCTTAAATTAGTTCTTTTCCTGTTAATCTTTTTTGCCAGCCACATAATTTTCAGGATCAGTGACTGACAGTCCCTTGCTATTAAAATTGCACTCACGTGCTATTTTACATCTCTGTCTGCTCCCAACAGCAATTAAGAAATGTTAGCTAAATTTTACATAGTGTTGTCCTGAGGCCTTTGATGGGGATGGCGGAAATATGTGGTTGCTGGGGTGAGGGTGGGGAAAGGGGAAAAAAGCTAGCATTCACAGTTCGAAATGTATAAGCTGTGTTTCTTTTAAAATGAGAAATAAGGYGAGCTAGTATAACGTCTTAATAATAGTGTTGTAGGATCATCAGTTGTGGAGACTTGTGGAGACAGTTGTCTTTGGGACCCTTTGCAATACAAACATTTCATTTGTTAAAAAAAAAAAAAAATCATTCAAAAATTTGACGTCTACTGTTTTTGTGCCTTCACAATTGAGAGATCCTGCATATATCATATCAAGCTGGTATGTAGGGATTGCTGTTCTACTCTAACACTATTATTTCCTTGTGTAGTCTGAATTTACCAATTTTAAATCTTCTTCTCAGGCATATAAGCTGATATCAGAACCCCGAGGCTTAGCACTTATTCTCAGCAATGTCCATTTCAGCAGTGAGAAGGACTTGGAGTATCGTGCAGGGGGAGATGTGGACTGTACTTCTCTGGAGATGCTTTTCAAGCATCTTGGGTATCAAGTGACTGTCTTTCATGATCAAACTGCACAGGTAAGGGGGATGGATCCCAGTACTTCACAACCAGTATGGATGAGAGTTTGTAACTGTTACATAAACGTCTTAAGAGGTTCCTTTTGGTATAACTAAGCTTGAACAGGAAGATGTGAATGGTCACTTAGGAATAGAAGATAAGGCTAAATGGGATGATGTCCGCTAGCATACTGACAAACATGAAGAAGCTTGGAAGGCAGAGGACTTTACGATGGAAAGTAGGATCACAAAGGACCACAAGAGGTACTACTCTAGTCTGACCCCTTGTAGTGCAAGGGGCAAGAATTACTAGACCACACCTGGCATATGTGTTAAAACCACAAATGAATAAAGTCTCCAGTTTACTCTAGATAGACTTTTCCAGTGATCTGCTATCCTAAAGTTAAAATTTGTAAATATTTGACCTAGTCTTTGCAAGTGTAAGTGATGTTTTCATATCCTTTCACTGATGGAGTCAATTGCCATCCTGTTTATCAGTCTTCCAGTATCCATCAGTTAAGCTTCACTCTTTCAGTCTTTGCTTTGCTAGAGAAGTGGCTGTGCTTCACTTAAGAAAATTGGCAGTGTTCCATGACTGACTGAATCAAGCCACCCTCTTTCCCTAGGAATGCAATTGCTGCCTTCTCCAGTGTCATTTGTTCTTACTCCTTTCAGATTCCTGTGAAACCATGTGGTACAGAACCTGTTAAAGAGTGTTTTATTCAAGAAGGCAGCTTTTGCAACATTATAATAAGACTTCTACACTTGCAAATGTTGTCAGAGTTCCTAACTTTAAATTGTTGTGTTTTGATCACTAGCGTTTGAATGCCTGAAGTACAAGAGTATGTATCTGTTAAGTTGCTCCAATATCCCAGCCAGACTCAAGTGTCAGTGTAAAACCTCTATAAGATATCAGTTGATTTCTCTTACGTTAAATCCTTATGTACCAACTCAGATACTTGCTGCATCCCTCTGTTGGCCATATAGGAATGTAAATGTCCTAAGTGATTCCTACTTCACAATGTTATACTTAGGACTGAATATGACATAAAACAGCAAGAACATTTTGCTGTTTTTTTTAATGGAACACGTCTTTTGTCCTGTGAATTTGATATACATGGGGTTTATTTCATAACAGGAGGAACATTTGTGTTTTTCCTGTACATTTGTGTTTTTCCCTGTACATTGACCCACTTTCTTTGTGCAAGTCTGGAAAGCATTTTTTTTTCTCTCCTCCAGGAGATGCAGAATGCACTGGAGAGATTCTCTAAGCTGCCGGATCATCGGGATGTGGATTCCTGTATTGTAGCTTTACTTTCCCACGGTGTGGAGGGTGGGATTTATGGCAGTGATGGCAAACTAGTACAGGTATATTCCTGTGTCCTCATGTGATGTGGTGTTGTAGGTTATACCTTGGAAAG
>JASVER010000050.1:7078383-7098695 GCA_030449065.1 Oceanodroma leucorhoa | reverse complement strand
AGAGAGAGAGAGTGAGGATTTACATTTATTAAAAAGGAAAAAACCAGGGCTTGTGGGAAGAAAAGGGCAGGGGTCTGTCTGTGAGAGGTCTATAAGATAAAAAATGTCATAGAAATAAGGCAGGTAGGAGAAGTTATTTCATTCTGTCTTTATGTACAAGTATTAGGTAGAGTACATGAACTCAAACTGGGAGCTTGAGGGGAAGGTTTGAGGAGCTGGGGGGGAAGGGATATATTTGTCACACGGTGAGTTTGGAGGTAAAGGAGAAAATATCAAGACTTGTGAGGTAATAATCAAAATACAGGGAAGCAAGGTGAGACTGGGTTGGCTCACAGAAGGCTGCAGTGAAGAATATTTATCTTCTTTCTTCTCTCAGTTGCAGGAGGCTTTCCGGCTCTTTGATAATGCAAACTGTCCAAATCTCCAGAATAAGCCCAAAATGTTCTTTATTCAGGCCTGCCGGGGAGGTGAGTGCCCAAATACTAAAAGCCATGTGTTTGGCATGCCATTAAGGCTCATTTTACACACATACACACCCTCACATTCAATTTGCTGTCAACTCTCCTCTTTGCTTCTCTCAGGTGTAAGTGGGACCCATATTCACCTCCCTCTGCCCTGCTGCTGCCACTGCATCTGTTGCTCTGTAAGTGTCTTTTGCTCTGCATGAGGTGTGTGCATTCACTTGCAGACCTCAGAGCACCTTAGTGATAAAGAACTCTATCATATCGCACTCATATATTGAGGCTTTCTTTTGCTATGCCTGCAGTAGGGGGAGTGGGGCATATGGTGCATCAAATTGCAGCACAGCATGGAGTGGTACACTAGCACTGGAGTCTTGTCTGAGGTCCTGTCTTTCTCTTGATCCAGGATGTGTTGTGTCTATGGTGGTGTGGTCTCTAGAGCTATCAGGCTCCAAGTCATCTTTTTTTTTTTTCCCCTTTACCCTATCCTGCTTTCAACCTCCAAATGACCTTTCCTTACACCCTTTTCCACATACTATTGTAGTTACAAAATTATTTTCTTGTTTCTCATAGACTTGTTCTTTTTCCACTCTTTCTGTTGCTAATTTTTTTTWAATTCTGCTATTTATTTTCCCTCCTTTTGTAACTAAACAGGTCTGTAACTACCTACCTTTCAGATCTGCTAATGACCAAATTTTTCCCTAAAGTGTTTGGACTTTTTGAGGTCACTGTGAAACTGCAGATACTCCAAAGAGAAGTTCTGTCTTAGAAAGCTTTGTTTTTCCCTTGTGATAGAGAAGTTTTTCTAGCATGTATGCTTTTTCCCCTTCTTTTCCCTTGTTCCTTGYAATTGTCTCCCTTCTTTTTCATTTTTAGCTGAGCTTTATAGTTTCTCCTCTAACCAAGAGAATATTTCCTTCACATGTTACCTACTCATGTTTAAYCCCAGTGCAGAGAAAAACCTAAAGTCTACATGAAGTATTTTGAGTATCAAAAATACTTGATCCTTTAAGCATTTGGAAATATTGTAACATGCATGTTCACAATATGAATTGAATTGCTTTCCTTATGTTATTGAACCTTTAGATACTCTTGAACAAATGTGAATATACAGACTCATAACAGTGTGTAAATAAGTGTAATAAGCCAGAAGTGGCAGCTGACCTAATTAGGTGATTAGRTTTATTTGACTGTAATGTTACCATAGTGGGTCTGTTGACATCAGCAAATCAGGCTTGGCCTTCCTATTCCCAAAAATGTTTCAGTTAAGAAAGCTGTGCAAAATGCTGCAGAACTGGGATACTGCAATAGGCAAAGGATTGAGACTTGAGCAACTGAAAGGGAAAAATCTTTCTCTAATTTTAAAAAAAGCAGCACAAAACTGCCTTTTTTAACCTCTCTTTTAAACCTTGATTAATAGTTGGAGGGGAAAGGCAGTTACAAAGTAATTGAGCTGCCAGCAAAAATGTGTGATTTTTCATGTTAGCAGTCAAAGGTTAGACTAGCCAATACCCTTTTTTTTTTTTTTTTTTTTAAAAAGCAGCACTTAAGACTGTATAAATACTGTGGACAACTTATGAGAAATGCATAGGTTGCAAACTTTTTCCCTAAGTTTGTGTAATAACCCTTATCTTCCTTCTACTAATGACACATTAAAAATGTAGATAAAGAAGAGCTGGTACAGTCTACTTAATTTCCAAAAGGGCCTTTGGTAGGAGTCTGCTAAAGAAATGAAGTAGTCCACCTRCACTCATGGGTCAAAAAACGGTAGCAACAGAAAGCAATGGGAAAAGACAAATAGTCAGATTTTGTTATGACATAAAATGAGACTTTGAAGCTGCTTAACATTTGTGTTTAATATAGTAGTTGATCCAGAAGAGTGAAGAACTGTGGTAAATAACTGCTACCTACCTATTTGTCATTATTTAAATCAATTGGGAAAACAGCAGTCTGGGAGCTTCAGTGAAATTTAAACAGACTGGAATCAATCTGGGTGGCAGTTATTGGTGATACAAATTAGAGGTTAAGTATGCAGAGGAATATCCTGATAGGGTTAGTGCTTGATGGGTTTTAGTTATGTTGGTAAGTTGACTGGAAAAGTGTTCGAAGACAAATGCATGAGGAAGACATCTAATTCTGAAGCTTTAATCACAATGGTTTTGACTTTATTCACACTGTCATCATCCCATAATGTATAATATAGCTTGACTGTAAAATTACCTGAGTCTTATCTGAAATAACATACACTGTGAACACTACATTAAATATTTGAGAAGATGGAGAACTAGAAGGATTTGGAGAAGCATGATAAAAGACATGAAAAAAGTGTGGTTAAAAATGGAAAAATTTGCATTGCTACCTTAAAGAGATGATGAAGGAATTTGATGAAAGTAATCATGAAATTTTGAGCTATGGAGCCTTAATTGTAGGCTATATCTAGCCTGCCAGACAATCACACCCCTCCCACTGCTGCTTTCATTTTGGAGGAAAAGAACAACGTTGCTGACTTATGAACTGACCATTTCCTGTGCATAATTATGAGATGCCACCAGTGCCACTGCCTGTAAAAGGGTTAGAAATCCAAATGCATTTCTCAGACACGACCTGGCAATAAAAACCTAGAGCCATCATAACAGAAAGGCCYCTGAATGGATGCTTATGCCTCCTAAGACTAGAATCTGTCCCATGCTATTAGGAAGTAAGTAGAATAGTAGATCCTCTTCTTAAAACAAAAGAACAAAAGGGCAAAATTATATGGAAAACCTGTAAAATGTAGCTTTATTTTTCTTACAATATAGCTGGACTATTAAAGTTATTGCCACTAAGCAGTTAGTCTAGATTACAGTGGAAACTCTGCATCATGTAAACAACCAGTTGAGAATATCTACGCTTGTCATAATACATACTAATGAATCCTGGAAAAGACATTAAATGTTCTCCGGGTTTTAAACTAATCTCCATGTACTGGAGTTCTCTCTCTCATGTTTGGGGTCAAATTATTTTGCATTTTACCATTGCAGAAYTTATGCTTTTGATTGAAACAAGTGATATTACACTCAGGATTTAGAAGTAGGTGAGATATTTGGTCCATGTTTTCTTGATGTCTTGGAGGAAGACTTTAGCAAATAAAATTATAGCTCTCATTTGAGTTCTGCAATAAGTAGGTAGTTGTCTAGTCTAGTTTGCAATGTTATTTTTGGACATTTCTAAGATAGGTAAAAGTGGAAAATAGAAACTTTTAGGGCTAGGCATCAAATCCTTCCATGCATGGTGAAGAACTATCAGAAACTTCTTTGCTTTCTGGTTATCCCATGATTTGCGTAGGAAAGGAGAGGGGAAAAAAAAAAAATCAGTCGACATGCGGACTAACAGTCACGTTAGGTTGAGCAGGTTCAGCACTTTTTGGKATCTGCATTAGTTTGTGCAGAAGAACTTTCAGATGAGTTTTAAAACCAGCTGAAACAGCTTAAAGTTCACGCAAAAGCTTTCTGCTTGACAGCAGTTTTGGAATTGCTGACCAGAGCCCAAAACTAAGGAAGTACAGGAAAACTACATCCAGTAATTCAGGATAATTTCTTTTTTTTTTTTTTTTTTTTCTTCCTCTCCTCCTCCCCCCCCCTTGTTTATCGCCCCCCCCAGATGAGACAGACCGGGGAGTGGATCAAAGAGATGGGAAAGAATGGTCAGATTCCCCAGGCTGTGAGGAAAGTGATGCAAACAAGGAAGAAAATCTCAAGCTGCGTCTGCCTACATGCTCTGATATGATCTGTGGATATGCTTGTCTGAAAGGTACTGGGGAGAGGCCCTAACTGTTAGGGCATAAGGAGGTTTTATGTGTCTCTYTTCCCCAGAATCTGCATCATACACGCTTTCTTCTCAGGCACTGCGGCCATGCGAAACACCAAGCGTGGATCCTGGTATATCGAGGCTCTCACCTCTGTGTTTGCAGAGGATTCCCGAGACACTCACGTGGCTGACATGTTGGTGAAGGTGAGCTGGACTCTTTCCTCTTTTCCACTTACCTGGTTTCTGAAGAACCTTCCAGTACTTCAAAGTGTCAGGATTAATCTACTGTTAAAGCAATTTTTCTTGCCTTGTTGTAGCGAAATTATGACTTCTTTCCCCGTTTTTATATATATATATACCTACACACACATATATGTATACAGTTCCACAGCAGTTTAACAAAAGTAAAAATGCTGTTTCTTTGACTCTTTCCATTTCACTTGTGCGGTCTCATGGTGAACTTACGAGAAGAATTAATCTGGCTTGACAAGAATTACTTTTCTTCTATAGTAATAGCTTTTTTTCAGGTGGATTCATTCCCTGAACCAGCTTACCACACAGCTGCACAAGCACTTGCACTCACATAAGGGAAAGATTAAGAAAACGGGGGGAGAGGGAGTGAAGACAGCAGTGTGACCACGGCAACTTGAGCTGCTGTGGAAGTGCACCCTAGTTCTTTATCCTTCTTATAATTTAGAAGGACAATACACAGGGGACTACTTAATAAGTTAAACAGAATAGACTATGAGTACAGAAAGCAATGACGTTTTTCTTATTTCTGTCTTCTTAATCCTTCCAGTCATTTCATTTTCTTTTTAATCTCGCATCTAGGTGAATAGGCAAATCAAGCAACGAGAAGGTTATGCCCCAGGCACAGAATTTCACCGCTGCAAGGAAATGTCAGAATATTGTAGCACGCTCTGTCAGGACCTTTACCTGTTTCCTGGCTATCTGCCAGGAAAATAACCCTGCCAGCTCTGTTGGAAGAGAGGTACTGCCAAAGCTGAACTTTGAGTATGGATATCTACGTTTTCATTCTTACGAGCTGTGACATCAGATGCACAAGCAAGGAATGCTTGTTTGTATCTGGCCAGTCCAATTCTTCATGTCTTTCTAAAATAATCTGGCAACTCTCTTTGTAATCTGATTCAGTTCAGGGTTTAAAAGTCTAATATCCTGACTTATTCCCTATGTATAGAAATTGATGGAAAGAGGATCAGCACTGGAACTGAGAAGAAGTGGGAACATCCTTTGGAAGGAGACATGAGGACATTTCTAAGCGAAGTGAATGTGAAAAGGGAAACAGACTATTGATACAATTTTTTTAGAAGTTAAGCCTTTCTGAAAGGAAAATTATTCCTAAAATGAAGTTTATCTTATGCTTGTATTTTAAAATTTTTAAATACTTTCTGCCTGGTTGTTCATGCAGGACAGTCAGCTCCTGTGCACATTAGAAAAGGGCTCCCTTGTGAAGGACAATCGTTCCCCTCTCTAAAATGGAAGTTTGTTTTCAGTGCTTGACACTTTCCTATTCATCTTGAACACTTAAAAGTCTATTTTTGCACATTCCTTCTGTAGCCAAGTTATCAAGAGAACTACAAGACATCCCAGGTTATCAACAAAAAAATAGAGATACAGGATTTCTCATACGGACAAATAAGCCTCCATAAACTACCCCAGATTGAATCTAGAAATTCTAGATTAGCTCCCCTTAGTCCCAAGGGTGAACAACTGCATGGAATATTAGTTTTGAGGAATTTGTTTGCCATAGTACCTGTGTGTCACAACAGACATAGCATTCAATCCACCAACTTCTCAGGAGTCTATAAATTGCACTGTACAACTGAATCCCCGAAACCTTACATCCTTGTACAAAAGGGTCTTTTGTTTAATTAACAAAAATATTCAAGGCAGCTCTTTTACAGTCTAAGCGTGTTGCTTGGATTATTTATCACTGCAGTTTGTTTCCCTTTTAAATGAAAGGGAAGAGTTTCACATTATTACCCTGTTATATGAGTTTTCTTTCTTCAGCCATGATAATTTAAAGCTATTTGTTTAGCTAATACTGTTTGAAAAGTGTCATTTCAACTGGTCAATAAGAGATGTGGCATAATCCATCACTTCTTTTGGAAATTTCCTACACAGTCTCTTCATGCTGTAATTTGTCTCTTGCTTGTGTCCATTTGCAGTTACTCCCATTTGATGTGATGTGGGAGATGGGCATTGTTCTCTTTGTGGTAGAGCCTAAATCCTGATATACTGGGTTACATATGGACTACAGTCTGTTCACTTGAGTCTCAATATTCTCCATTTTGCAGCGGYAACGTGGCATAGTTCCTGGCTTACTCTTTTTATGTAAGTGTGGCTTTTTAAATATTTTTTCAGGATAGACTTATGAATAGGAAGCACAAAAGGCATATGGAGGGAGGCTGGAAAATTAGGCATGTGCTTTTTTTTTTATTGTTCTGCCTAGGAAAACAAAGGCTGTGTTTCCTTCAGCTGACAAAGGTGCAGCATTAACATGCATCTTGCACTTATCTTACACACAATGTGATAAACAGAACAAGGATCATACTTGCCAATTGGTGCCTTACTCTGAAGTTTAATATACCAGTTTAGGGGCTGTTTTACTTCCCTGGAGTATAAACACTTTCTTCCTGAGTGCTCCCTCTTTGAAATGGTGCAATATTTTACAGATACGTATATTGATGAAGCAGTCCACTCTGATGGATTAGATTTCTGTAGGATTGCATCAAGTTGCATTATCACTGCCACTTTTGTATATACTTTTTGTATACTTGTATTTTACTGCCTTGAGGTGTCAAAATAAAGAATTCTTGTTTGATTAATCTGTGCAGTTATCTTCCATTTGGAGAGTTATACCTCTGTGCAGAAATAGAGCTTCTATATAAAGAGAATTTTGCATAATTTCTTGAGATAGTACCTTCCAGAGGCACTTTTGAACTCTCAGGCAGAAGCCTGCTACTTGCTAGCTGCAACCAGTGTGGGGCTGCTTGTGAATTTTGGTAACACCTGGACTAAACTAAAGTTAATACATTTTTAATAAAGAGGTATGAGGCAGAACCACCAATTAGGAGGCCGATGCTGTGTTTCAGCACATAAAATATTTAGACTGGGACAATTGTGGGCTTGGTGTTCGTGAAAGAAGAGTTCCTGGGAAAAAAAAAAAAAGAGTCTGGCAAGGAGGAAGAGCCCAGAAAGAAGGTGAAGATACTAGCTGGAGGAAAGATTGTGGAAGCAAGGGAGGATCCAAGGGGATCAGAGAGCTACATGGAAGTGCCAGGGGATGCACAGAGGACTTGACCTGTAATGACCCAGACTGGTAACTGCAAGCAGCTGCACGGCACAGAACCAACACAACTTTCAGCTTCACCTTCCCAGACCAGCAATGATCTCACTGCTGGGAAGGGGAGCTGAGACCTAGGTAACTCACCTGGGAGAAAGCCAGCGAGTGAGTGTGAAATAAGAAGGTAAAATCTCTGTTCTCATTAGTTCTAAAATAAACTCCACTATCCAGATCCACTGGAGGTTGCCATTTACTCTGTCTCATTCGTGACACCTAGAGGGGTGTTTCCTGTCTTCTAAGTTTTCTTTTTTACGGAAAGAGTATATTGGTTTTTCAATAATACCAAATTCTGGTACAGGAAATCTAGTAGTAAAATTAGCAGTGGAATTACCAACATCTACCTGTGCAGAAAGTCTTTCTAGTAGTATAGAAGATGAAGTAAACAAGATGTTTATATTTTCAAAGAAGTAAGTTTTGAGCTGCTAGTGTAGTTTAAGGAATGCCTTTAATAGCTGGGATAGCAGGAAAGTGTTAACCTGTTCACATTGTGGCTCAAAACCAAAAGAATAGTAAAAGTCAAAAGTTCTGGTTTGTGGGACAGGGAGGGAAAACAGCAACCAGGATGTAGACAAGGTATTCAACAAATCTTGAGCTGCATTAAAATCATTGTATTTATTAGTAGAACAGTTCAGTAAATGAATACAATTCTAGTAATTCTAAACTGGTTTTGTTTCCCTGTTTGCCATTATAAAAAGTAATAGACACTCAGAGGATTTGACTTTGTAAAAATAGCCATTGATCTCCTTAAAAATTAGGATGTACAGAATGGTATTGAAAGAGGGCGTGCTTTCTAAAACCTCAAAAGATTTGTCTAAACATCTATAAAACACCTTGTAAAATAAAATTTATGCCAAGCTGGGATACCTAACATACACTGTACCTGTGTTGTGCAATGTGTTCTTACCCTTGTGTTCAGGGTATGAGAATTCTTCACTACATCACAACATTAACTTCCTAAGTTAGGAGAAGGAAATACAAGAAAAGAAGATATTGTTATGTAATAGATAATCTTCATTACACAATGATGATGTCATTAGTGTATGCATACAGAAAACAGTTTCTTTTAAAGGAAAGGAATGAAACAATCTCTAGAAAAGTTATCATCAACCATTGTCACAGGGTCAGCAGCCGCGGTGAGGCAGTTTCACTAGGCATGAGTACTAAGTCCTACTCATGCAATTTGGCCTAGTGTTGCTGCTTTTGCCAATTCTGCTTGTAGAATTCTCTCTTGTGAAGGTTTGGTGTTCTTTTGTTCCTATTCATCTGCATTTGGTACCTTGTTTATGGTCACTGTTATGTATAACTTAGTCTCCAGACTGTAGTTTTGCATGAACTGTTAGGTCTGYGTGCACAAATTCTTAAGAAGACGTCATCTGTGTAATTCACTACATCTTTCAAAGATCTCGGAGTTGTATTCAGACTTCTCTAACTTAAGAAAAATAACTGGAATTGCTGTGTTTTAGGCTGTTAGGTTTATTACTGTTTTTTCCTTTGTCAGTCCTAAAAGTTCTGATTTTCAGCTGCAAAATAAGGAGAAACAGTAACCATGCTTTCACAAAGGTTAGCATTGTGCTGCATTGAGAAAATACTTAGATTTGGATCTCTTATGTTCAGGTTGTAAAGAAGAACACAAACTAGCTTGCTGTTAGTATTCAGTCACTTGTAAAGGGACTTAAAGGGTGAGGGGAAAAGGTGACACTGAGCGTAGGCTTAACTTTTCAAAATCGATTTTACACAGAAATAAACAGTGAAGGGATGTTACAAGCTGCCATTCCCTCTAGCAGCTCAGTGGCTTGGATATCCCCCCTGCCCAGCCCAGAAACCCCGGGCTTTCCCTCTCACGCTGATTTTCCATTCGCAGGTTCAAATAGTAGCAAGGCTGAGTGTGCATCTTGGAAACAGACGGACATACGATGTGGCCGGCTACACAGACTGCAACAGGTAAGGCGCTGCCTTCAGCAGCACCTAGCTTCAGTGCTACCAGGACTCAAAGCATAAATACAGACAGCCACCTCCCCTTTCTCTTCTTCGGCTGGTAAGGACTGAAGTTCAGTAGCAAAAGCACTCGCACCCCCACTCTAGAGTCACAAGCACGTTCATGGATCCATTGAGTAACTAGAGAGCATGGCCCCTCTGTCTCTCCCATACCCCTGCCCAAATCTTGGGCCTTACCTGCTCCACGGGTCTGTTACCTGCTGGCTAGTCCAGGTTGATGCTTGCTAGTGAACAGGTGCACTCACATGCTCACCCCACAGGCACTCCACACTCATGGGTCCCACTGAATTATCAGCATGACCCATCTGCCTACCTAATACCCCTGACCAGACCCATGGCCTCCTACTTGCTCGTTAGTCCAGACTGAAGTTTGCCGCCAAATTACATGCATGCATCCTAGGTTTGGGGAAGATACAGACGCCCCCCCCAGCAGCTGGCACCTGGCACAAGGGCTATGACTCACAGTCCTGCTCCAGCTGCCGACGCTGACCACTGCCTCGCTCATGCTGGTCCCCTCAGCAGCTGTGCCCAGGACACACGCTGGTCCCATCCTAGAGGCTAGAGCAGACACGCACCCRCTCCTGTGCTGATGCCACAGGCCTAGGGTGCCCTCACCCCTGGTCTGACTCCAGTTGCTGACACTAAGTCCCCTCACACAGGTCTCACCTGTAGCTAGCACTCCGGGCACCCAATGAGCTATGGCCACTCCAGCTACTGATGCTGAGACCCCAGTTGCTCCAGTTGCTGGCAACGCAGTCCCAGAGCCCCTAGACCCCTGGTCTAACTGCAGTTGCTGACCCCAAATTCACTCACACCAATTGCTGGCACCTCATCCTTACAGCACTCACGTACATGGGATAGTGAGATTACATGGAAAGATAGTTAAGAAAGGATTTAATAAGAAGATAGGACAGACAAGACTCTGGTGATCAGGAGCAGCGCTCAGTTGGACAAGCACGCTGACCAGCCTTGGTTTTCACAAAACTGGCCCTTTTCCATCTATTCCCCACTTTGTTCCTCCCCAACCCTTTTCTTTAACAAGTTTTGCATAGTCCCACAGACCCAGTTCAAATATCTCAAATTCTTATGTTCCTCTTGTTTCCCCCTTATTAGTTACAAAGTCCAGGCTGGCCCTCTCCAAAGCCGCGCCTGTAGTTTCTTAATGGCCCATCAAATAGTAACTGGAGACATTTGGTCTTTTGCATCATCTCTGTTATCCCTTGTCTCTCAGGTCTGAGTCTCTGTGTGGTTTTGTTTGTGGATTCCCCCTTTCTTTATCATCACCTTCTGCATTGAAAAGGTTCTTAATTGGATAACCTTAATAAAGGAGATGCTTTCATCTTTCACAGATCCTTACATAGCCCATCTTTATTTAGTGGGAGAAACAACTTCGGAAGTCATGATGTTGACCTAAGTAACTGTCTGCTTTGCCTCGATATATATATAATTTATCAATTTCCCTGGCTGAAAAGCTTTACAGATAACAGAGGAAAAAATCAGCAGGTGTCTGTGAAAAAAGCTGTGGCCTGTATTATCTATTCCATTCCCCACAGATCTCTGGGCTTGCTGCTGCCTCAGGATACAGTGGACAGTAGCTACAACTCACCTGAGGACGTAGCAGTTGCCGCAGCTGCTCAGTGCTCTGTTTCTCAAGCCAGTAGCCCAGAGCAGCACCCTGATTTTGCCCTTTCCACCCTATTAGTTCCTCCTTGCTTTTCTTGTGGCAAAGACCCAGAACACACAGAAGGGCAGTAGGCAGGACCTCCCTACTTTGCACTGCTACTGATATTCCAGGATCCTTGACATCCCACAAACCCTTCCTGACTGTGCTGTTCAGCAGCTTTGACTGGTTTTAGTTAGGTATAGCAAATTGGGTTAAGCCTAGCTTTTTTGTTGTCTTCTATATTCCCATGTCATTTCTAGTCAGAGATTAAGAAAAAAAACCCAACATTAACATAAAAGGAAAATATGAGATCTTTTCAAAGTAGTTCTCAGAAATGAAATTACATATATTTACATGTTAGAATATGCATTCTTTTGGTGTATCTGTCCATCACAAAATGTTTCAAAACTTGAAATTCATTTCTAAGGATGATGGGAAAAAAATAGAGAAAGAAAATGGAAAAAAGAATCATTAAGAGTGAAACCTCATGAAGTCATCTTCATGAAGTTCAACGAGAAGTGCAGAGTCCTGTACCTGGGGAGGAGCAACCCCATGCTGGGGGCCAATATATGCTGGGGGCCACCAGGTGGAAAGCAGCTTGGCAGAAAAGGACTTGGGGGTTTTGGTGGACACCAAGTTGAACATGAGCCAGCAATGTGCCCTTGCCACAAACAATGGTATCTTGGGCTGCATTAGGAGGAATGTTGCCAGCAGATCAGATCAAGGGAGATGATCCTCCCCCTCTACTCAGCTCTGGCAAGGCTGCACCTGRAGTCCTGTGTCCAGTTCTGGGCTCGTCCRTACAAGAGAGATATGGACATACTGGAGAGAGTCCAACAGCAGGCCACAAAGATGATGAAGGGGCTGGAGCACCTCACGTATGAGGAAAGGCTGAGCGAGCTGGGACTGTTCAGCCTGGAGAARAAAAGGCTCAGGGGGATCTTATCAGTGCACACAAACACCTGAAGAGAGGGTGCAAAGAGGACGGAGCCAGGCTCTTCTCAGTGGTGCCCAGTGACAAGACAAGAGGCAGTGGGCACAAATTGAAACACAGGAGGCTCCCTCTGAACATCAGGAAACACAGATTTACTGTGAGCGTGACTGAGCACTGGAGGTTGCCCAGAGAGGTTGCAGAGTCTCCATCCTTGGGGATACTCAAAAGCCATTTGGACGTGGTCTTAGGCAACTGGTTCTAGGTGGCCCAGCTTGAGCAGGGGAGTTGGACCAGATGACTTCCAGAGGTCCCTTCCAACCTCAACCATTGTGTGATTCTGTATGAAAAAGATACTGAGTGTTGGTTATGCCAGTGGATGAAAGTTCATGAAGGTACAAAGACTGCGAGGAAGACTGACTATTTGTGGTGAGGTATTGTGGCCAGGGAATCAGCAATAATGGGTACACTTCAAGAAAAAATATGTTAAATGTGAGGACACCATGTGATTTATATAAGGAACAGTCTTCCAAGGCCTGCTAGGAGAACTTGCCCTCTCAGATGCTGACACTTCACAAAGTTGTCCCTGAAACAGATTGTAGGAATAATCCTGCTCAGGTTGCAGGATGGTTCTCTTGTTTCTGATTTTGGTAATTTTTTATTTCTGTCCTCTACTTCCCTAGTCTCTCTGTCATCAGCCCCCATTCTTTCTATAGTCCCACTGTTGACCCCTTCCAAATGCAATGAAGAATGATACTGCCTGAGAGAGGAGATGGAAACCTTACCTCCTATTAATTTACTGAGCTGTCCTGGTGCCAGGGCAGCAGAGAGATATTAAAGCAGGGAAGCGGCTGCTGTGTCCAAGCACAGACTGAACAGGAGGGGGCAGGGAGTCTCTGGTTACACTCTCCCTCTCTGTCTTTCCCTCACCAGTAACCTTCTCTCTCAGGGTGCTCTGTGGGGTTTTAGCTGAAGCCTTGCGTCTCTTTCACTCCATGATTTTGCCGTGGAGAGCAGACGCGAAGACATTGCCCTGAACAACCCCTACGCCACAAGACGTTGTCTCTGGGGATATGACTGGGGATGCCTCTCCAACAAAAGCATTCCGATACCAACAAACTCTGGTGAGTACAATACCTGCAGGAGGACAGAATGTTTCCTACATGATAGCTGTTTTCTTCTCTGCTTAAGGGGCTAAACACTTTCTTTGCCTACAAATATCCTTCCCTGTTTGTATTAGGAAGAATCTGTGAGAGTTCTGCCTGAGCACATGCCCCAGTAGTGACTTCCTCCAAGAGAGAATGAGGCCATATTCTCCTTTTCTGAGTATCAAAACTGGAATCGTTCTTAATCCCCATGGATGAAAAATTTACATCACTGAATTCACAAGGAAAAAAATGCTGGAGAGACTCAGGGCTGAGTCTGTAGGGACACCTAGTCTGCAGAGCTGTATAGAAATGCAACTGCTGATTGTGAATGGACTTCCTTTTTCCAGACAACCACAGATAAGGCACTGAAACCTTTCCCTGCCCTTTGCTACAGCTCTTAGAAGATATGGTTAGGATTCTGCCATGCTGGGTGTTAACAGGTGCTGTAGGAGCACAGAGCATGTTGTTCTATGGCATTTTGGGCACATCCCAGTGGGGTCTTGCACTGCTTTGTTGTATAGGTATTTGGATGCAGGCTGTTGCCCCACTTTCTGCTTTAAGTACTTTAAGAGATTACTGCCAACTAGGGGAACTAAGATTTATTGCATCTCATGAGTCCTCACTTCTCTGGACAAGCTGAGGTAGCAGTTTGTACTGTATTTAAAAAGCCACTTCCTTTGGTAATTGAAGTGAGAATTGGCATCACACACTCCAGATTGCCTAAGGATCAGCATGAATGGAATCCCAGCCTCTAAAAATGAATGGTGGCCTGTTTGTACCTGAGCATGCAAAGTTTTGGTAGTACTGTTTGGAGACAAGTAAGACTGTGTTGGGGCTGAGGAAAACATGAAATCTCATCTTCTTTGAGCTACTATAAAGAAAGATGGAGAGGTTCTTTATAGAAGCTAGAACACCTGGTTTACTAAGGGGAAGGTATGCTTGCCTTTGGGAACATAAAGCTGAGGTGAAGACCAGGAGAGTAGCTTTCAGACCAACATTTTCTGCTGCTAAGCCCTGCTCTTGTGTATGACATAGGTGCCTTACAGATGAATGAAGAATTGTATGATCCTTAGTGTGACCATATAGCCCTTTACGACTGAAAGCTTGATTTCAAATCCAGACTTATGTAATGAATGTAAATTTCTTAGTGCTCCACATAGGCACATCACAAGCACGTGCCCTCAGCTCAACAGTGTTTTACTAAGAACGCTATTTACCACTTGTCAAGTATTAACATTGCTGAAGGAGCCAATCATTACAGTGGAAAGGCTGGATTATGAAATATTTAATCTCTGTTGGCCTGGCTTTCTGTAGTCCAATACAAAAAAGTAGCATCCTCAGTGTCAGGATCGAGTAGCACCAACACTAGAGCATTGAGACTGGGCCTAATATACAACAAAATGGGATTGCAGTGGTCTGTTTGCATAGTATACAAACATGTAAGGTTTGTGGAGGGAGAACAAGAGTTGAGTTCTGAGATCAAAAATTCAAACTGAGTTGGTTTCTGAGTTGATCAAATTGCATGAGGTACTGAACTGTAGGAAATACTGCAAAACTGAACAAAAGCAATGGTAAAGAAGAGACCATGAGACAGCAAAAGATGCAGAAACAGTGAGTATGCTACTTGGGGAAAATGGCTATATTTCTTCTGTAACTGTAACAAACTCATGAATCTCTAGAATTTTCAGGTTTAGGTTCTTTAGTTTAGAACTACACTAGTCAAAGTATTTAGACTAGTGACAGTTTTCTTGAACACTTGTGGGAAGACACAACTGGTATTAGATTTCTTGAGTTCAAAGAGCATAATCTGTATAACTTGAGCTAAGGCAAGTCGTCTTTGACAAAACATTTGTACATTACTAAATAGTGATTCAGGAGAGAAAGTAATACAATGTACTTCATGATCTTCATTTATCCATAAATTTATGCAAAATATTTGCCACTGAGAGCTTTTTTGGCTTCTGGACAGGACAGGATTGTGTAATAAATGGGAGCTATTTGATCTCTCAAGTGTCTGCAAGGATAAACCCAAAACACTTAGTTCTTTAATTGAATACAAGTCACCCACATCCCAGATAAGCTTTATAATAAGAGGCAACTATGCTACAACGTATTTCATTAAAGAGGTGGCTATCAATTCAGGAATTCTTCAAGAATGACCATATACTTGAGTCCTTAGGGATCACAGGCAGAGTAGCAGCTAGTTACTGAGAGCAGCTAGTTGCTGGATCTAATCCAGGCATCAGTGCTAATCAGATGCTGAATCACTAACCTTGATGAAGGATGAATTATTTCTCAAAACATGAAAAATGAAGAACGGTTATAAGGATTAGGTAGCAAGTGAACAAGGGACTGTAGTTCTGGATATAGGTGCCTCAGGTGGATCCCAGACACTTTTGGGACTTGAGTGTCTTAGCAAGTTACGCCTTAAAATGCTATCTTTATGAGCGTACTGCTATCAGTTATCATCATTACCGCTATCCACTCCACTAGTCAGTCATTTTAATTCTTTCTTGTTTAGTGAGTGATAGTAGCAGAGAGCACTTTGAAACTAATGCTACATACATCAGTTTTCATACATAAAGCAGTCACTGCTCTCTGGGCATGCTGATCTGTAGTAAAAGAGAGATGGTAGGTCATCACCTGACTTCAAAGACTGTAGGAATGACTGCTCTTTTCCTCTGATTTAGAAAATCTATTGCAGTGTCACAATCCAAAACCTAAGTCACTTATGAAGCCCTCATACCTTGGGATAAGGAGAGATGGTAGACTGCGTAGTTGCTGGTCAGCCTTCAAGGTCACAAATCATCTTCATAAGAGTGCTGATGAGTCAGCTGGCCATTTCTTGTCCTTCAATCCCTTCTGGGATTAAAGTTTCTCTGCTTATTTATATAACATGGCCACTTCATTAAATTTTTCTCCTCCTGGCTCAGTCTTTTGCCATTTCTCTCCCATATTCTCTTTTAGCCATTTCTTTCCCAGGTGTTCATTGCCTTTTTGTCACTTACTCTTTTACCATTCTCTTGTTATCCTCACATACCTTTTTCTCACTCTCGTCTTCTACTGTGTCTCCTCAATTTGTTTCTCTGCTGTTCCTGCTCTCAGTATATATGAAGCCAAGTGTTAGGTTTCACAGCTGTGTTTTTCTCTGTGCCTTCCTCACATCACTGCCATTGGATTCTGTTCTAAAAATATCCCATGTGACCCTTTCTATGTGCTGTCCCAAGGCAGTGGGAGGACAGCCCCCCTCTCCTCTTTTTCTTTTTGAAGATGTTGTCAATCATACAGAAAGTAATGTTAGAAAGCAGAAGAGACCTGGAGAACCGAGGTCATGAGAAAGATCACTTGTGCAGATTTCTATTGCTAATTCCAAAGCTGGAGAGGACAAAAGATGCAGATTAATACAGGGCCAAACTCTAGAGGCCAAGACGTAGACTGCTGACAATGACAACAGAAAAGAAAGAAAGGAATTCTTCAGTTTCTTGCTGTCTGATTAGAAGTGCAGGCATTTAGGAGCATCACCTACTGCTATTAGGGAACAATTTTTAGCTTCTGATATTCAGTCTTTGTGGGGAGAGAATCACCTCTTGTATACTGGCAGTATTTGTTGGCTCACAGGCCGGCCTCTGCTGAAACTAGCAGAGATGAAAAGAACAGGTCTATTGCCCATCTTCCTCTAAGTCAAACTGGAATTTAAAATGTACTGAGGCTAAAGGCTTCCTATTCACTTATCCACCATATCCACCTTGCCGTCTAGTTCCCCTTGCTTTGGCATCTACTGACAGTTCTACAGGCATATCTGAAGATCTGCATTCATTTCTCTCCCCACTTCCCATTACTGGGATCACAGAACTAATGCCTTGTCTTGTCAGAAATTCGCTGCAGAAATCAGTGATAGGGCCCTGTCCTGGCTGCATGGTACAAATGCCTGGGGAGCGGAAAGGCATTCCCCTGCAATGTACTCATAGTAGTGCTCCTATTCTGTAACCATCAGCCAGTCACTGGGCAAACAGACCTGCTTCTGTGCTGTGGGATTGTGCCTGGACCTTTCCTAGCTGAGGGATAGGCCAGTTCCAGAATCCCAGTGAGTAACAGTGTGTTTCCAGTGCCACCCAACATGCCAGGAGGAAGGCTGAGGAAAAGAAAAATGAGAACAGGCCTACCAACAATGAGCTTTTTCTTAAAGTAACATGGATTTTATTTTTAAGGTTTTAGTAAGGTGGAATACACATGGCATTCATTGATTAGGAGCAGGTTAAAGGGTGGTTTGAGTATAGATTTACTTCTCCAGAGTGCCAGGCCCTAGAGAGTTCATAGCTGTCCTATCCACTCTGTTTGCAAATAATTTATATAAGAACCTCTTCCACAAACAGCAAAGTAGTGCTCTGCCCACCACTGCATGGGAGAGGTGTTCAGAGCTGCCCTACCTCTTTAAAACATGGGGATAGGAAATTGTCATGTATTTCCTGTGGTCATAAGCTCCACTGTGAGACCTAGCAGCTTCTTGAAGAAATTATCTCATTTCCAGTTTGTATTGCTAGCAGACCTGGTCTTCATAGTTCTATTAATAATCTAAGTTTGTCTGCCAGTATTTTGTTTCTGCCTCTATCAAAGTGAAAAAAAGAGAGTGACAGAAAGATTTAGATGGAAGGGACCTCTGGCAGTATCCAGGCCAATTCCTGCTCAGGCATGACTTTCCCTTGTTGCAAGTCATGGCTGTTGCCTCTTGCCCTTTCTCTGTGCCTTTTTGAGAAGAGCCTGGCTCCATCTTATCTATACCCAACCTCTAGGTAGTGGCAGAGAGCAAATAGACCCCCCTCAGCCTCCTCTTCTCCAGGGTGAATAAACCCACCTCCTTCAGCCTCTCCAGTCAACAACCCAGGCAAGACTTCCCAAGGTGACACCCACAGCTGCGTACCAGTGCTGTTTATTACTGACTTAAATGCTTTTCCCATGGAGAAAGTTTGATTTAACAGTAACACACGTGCAGCAGAAACAGCACTAAAGACTTTGCCTCCCACTTGGCCCTACCTTGCCTGGCTGTTGCCCGTGTTGTCCTTGTACCGAACCAATACAAGGAGCAGTTGCAGCCTCACAGGTGAAGGTTGCCAGCAGGCACCTTAACCCTAGGTGGTATGGTCGTAGAAATGCACTTGCAACGGGCTTTTTCTGCTACTTGCAGAAAAACACTTTTTCCACCCATTTCCAGCATCATTCAGGTACTGGGTTCTGTCATGATGGTGTCCAGAATTATATGTTTTAATATGTTATTTCCAAACAATCCGAGGTGTCCAGGTACAAAGTGGAGATCTCACACACCAGGAGCTAGTTGACTAGCAGCGGTGGTGTCTCTCAGCACTGCATTTGTCTATTCCTGAGAAAGATGTTGCAACTGTAGCACAGCAGCAGTAAGAATATCTTCATATTTCAGTGAGATTGCCCAGTTACATGTCCCTTACTTATAATGCTATAAAATTTAAGCTTTTCCACAAATTGTACAGACTTCCTGTCCAAGCAAATAAATGCCATGGGCTGGCAGCATGCTGATCAGTGTAACCCTTGCCATTGATCTTGTGTTGTAAAAAGTAAAATAACCTGCTTGTGTGTAAATGGCATAAGGGGGCATCCCACATCTGTTTGAAACCTAATAGGGTAGCTGCATGCTATAAGTTTTTTTATGTGGACAAAGAAAGTACGTCATTGTTTTGACAGCTGATACTTGCATGCTAATTTGGCAGTATAGCAGATTAAATTATTTCAGACAAGTTTGGGGCGGGGGGGATGGAAAGATAATGTACTAGCTAGCATTCCTGGYATTTCAAAAAGTTAGACCTGTTGTTAGCAAAATTGTCAACAGTAKTAGAGGGGCAACTGGAATACAGAGGTTACTGCCCAAGCCATACAGCAGGTGGCATACAAAGTACAGTACATGAGAAATAATGCATACAGCATATACAAATCCTCAAGGTAAATTCAGCTACTGTTGTGAATCTCCACAAAATCGCAGCAAATAACCTGGGCATGCTGGAGAGAAGCTGGCAGTAAACACTACATAAAAATAAGTTATTTTGTCAATGATTGCTTCACTGAAGTAGCAGGAAGTTGCTGCGGAAGTTTCTGCTGTTAGTACTGATAGAATAGCTTCCACATATTTGCATGATACAATGATAACTCTGTTAACTCATCTTGTTAACAGAGAGGGAGGACAGATATAGGCTATTAATGTTGGAGGCTACCTTATCAGAACCTGCTTATTTAGAGTGTTTACATTTACTATTAAGTCACTTAGAACTATTTGAGGAACCTGTCCTTTTCCAGCTGGGACAGAGTTAACTTTCTTCCCAGTAGCTGGAGGGGGTGCTGTGTTTCGGGTTTGGTAATGAAAGGAACGTTGATGGCCCATTGATGCTTTGGTTGTTGCTGGGTGGTGCTTGCACCGACGACTTTTCAACCTCCCATGCTCTGCCAGGTGCAGGGGGAGCTGAGGGGAGAATAGTCGGCATGGCTGACCCAGCTGGCCAATGGGGTATTCTATACCATGTGACATCATGATCAGTATATAAACTGTTGTTATCTCAACCCGCGGGTTTTCCTTCGTGTGCCCTCCCGATTCTCTCCCTCATCCTACCAGAGCTGGGGGGTGAGCGAGCGGCTGCGTGGTGTTTAGTTGCCGGCTGGGGTTAAACCACGACAGTCCTTTTTGGTGCCCAATGTGGGGCACGAAGGGTTGAGATAACAACAGGTTAACTAGAGTGTATTAAGGAATTTATGTCTCTTAACAGTTGCCAGTCACAATATTGATTCATCAGTTCTCAATATTAATTCATTTGATCTGCACCATGCTCTTGGTTTTGCTGTACATGCTAAAGACTGGTGTTGGGGTTTGTAGTCTGCTGTGCTCTGCAGTGATTAGTGATGTTTTGCCTGGGAGGTTTGTTATTAAAACACTGGCATTGGGTAT